>JPHH03000082.1:0-105823 GCA_000750105.3 Tolypocladium sp. Sup5 PDA-1
CCCCACACACACACACACACATTCGTTATTTTATCACGGGCGTTAGCCTTTTCCTTCTTCCTAGGCAGGTCCTAGCTATGAATTCAATCTCTCTTTTTGCCTTGCCCTTCGGTGGTCTATCGTGTGTTCACTTTGCCTCAACAAACCGCCCTGAGCACTAAGGCCCTCTTACGTATTGACATGCCCTCTTGCGTATTAACATGCCCTCTTACGTATTAACATGCCCTCTTATATATTAATATGCCTAATAGTACGGGCTATGCTCCGTTATAGTGCGGCAAGCCGGGCGACATAACGCCCGGGCGGCATAACCGCCGCCAAGCTAGAATCCAAGGCATGATAATGTAACTGTGCCGAGCCGACGTTAGACAGCGTCTTCTTCAGCCCCTCTTACGCCCCTCCTTTCCTCCTGTTCTAGCCGTCTATATGCTTTAATACCTCATTTATATCCTGCTAGCGAATCCATAACTATTATCTTTTTATTAGTGGCTTTTGTCGGCTTCTATTGCTTATGCGGTTTTGCCGATACTATAGCTACCTTTATCGTGCGAAAAGGCGAAGGTCTACTAAGTGGTCTACCAAGGGCTCTCTGTAGCACGAGGAGGCCATGCATTCTTTTGCCTAATAAATGTCTAACAGCACGCGTGCGTTTTACTACCTTATCCGTAAATGGAAATGACAGCCAGCCACAGCCTCGTAAGACAATAAACCTCTGCGACTAATGTAACGCAGAGTGTCGTCTCGTAGCGTCGTAATTCTGGACTTTGTGTCTAGTTGGCTCACCTATTCAGCCACCTCCGGCCCGTCCTGTGGACATGTTATAACCTACCTATAGGGAAACACTGGCTAGCTCGCCACGTCCCGCGATCTTTTCCTAGAATATGACCCTTAGCTGGACGACAAGTGCTCTTGAGTCGTCCCTCGGGATTACCGTTGTGGGGCTTGCCCCTTCGCTAACGTAGCGAGCCGGAAAAGGAAAGCCAGCTAGCAATATTCTGCATCTATTACTTTGCATCTTTCCGTCCTCGCCACATCTCTCTTGCCGCACCCCACTCTTGTGCTCTTCACCCCACTCTTGTGCCACCCCGCGCAATCTGCCCATTAAATGCAGACTGCGAAGCCCACACAACTCGCGAAGCTCGCGCAGTCCACCAAGAACGGCTTGGGTCAAGGTGGCACCCAAGCTGTACCGAAGACAGGACATGTCAATCATCGTCGTGTCACAGCGAGCCAACGAGTGAGACGAGCCGGGATGACGACTGGCAGGTCTTCAACCATAACGAGTTGGACGGCATCAACGATCTTGACAGGCGCCTCTAGATAGGGCGTTGCTTTCTCGAGGACCAATGAGGCGCTCAAGAATCAAGATGCAGGGTGACAGACGATTAATTCATGCTGTGGGCCTATCTCACTTGGTGCAATGGAACCGCAGCTTACAGCAGACTCGACCGACGCTGGAGTTGCCATGATCGCCGTCGTTTGGAGGAAGCCGAGCCTAACCCGCACAGTATCACCGACGCCTCCGGCAAGACAGTGTCCGGTATAGGGCAGGGAATCTGTAGTTCACCTGTTGGTGACGAGCTATCGCCGCTCTTGTTGGCTTGGCTTGGGACAACGGTGCTGGAGGAAGCCAATAGGATTTGACCCGGCAGAGGAGTTGTCACTTTCCTTGTGCAGTTTTCGGGTAGTTTTCGGGTTTCAACAAATAAGCAGTGCCTTTGCTTTCATCGACGTCCATCCATGGACCATGAAAGCACGGAGGGAACGCTCACGAAGAAATCGCTTAGCCGCTGACCGGAGCTTCCCAAGTTTGGGTTGCATAATTTTTCGAATGGCGCAAGCGCTACCTGCCCAGTGACATGTCACTTTAAGTGGGCTGATCGTCTCCCGCGCGGCATATTATCTGCCTTACTTGGCTTACGCCCCTGCCCATACACACAAGGCGGTCATAGACGAAACTTTGATATCTGACTCTTCCCACTAGCTGTTCATTTCTTGACCAGGCGAGGAGGTTGCGGCCGTTTAGCCACAGCGGAGAGGCCTATCTGGTGATTCTTTAACGGCCGTGACGATCCATCGTCTTGTTTTTAACATCTATTGGCACTTTCGGGACTGCCGATCACGCACTGCCTCTCGGACTCTGCATTCTCCGTGGCCGCAAGCCCAAATTTCTTTCTTAACAAAAGCCGCATTTACGTAGAGTTGCCCATCCCACAAGACCACACGTGACTGTCTAGAGGCCTCTATTCCACCGCCTCTTAAAATATGGCGTACTGTGTTTTCGAAGTCAGCGCCCTGATGGCAGCCCAGGCCGTCGAAGATAACCGTGCCTCTTGCCACTACGCTGTAGAATTACCATGGCCTTGCGGACCTACTACCCACTCGGTAGCCGGGCAGGTAGGGTACGGAATAAGTGCAAGGCTGCATCTGTGTATTCTTGCGCGCACGGCTTGTGCTTATTGCGACGCAATAGGTCAAGTTACAAAGCTTTGCAAAGCACACCTGGTGCAATATACGTTAAAACAGATATCCTGCTTAATTAACTTGCGCCAATGTCCCCTAGTCGCAAAGACCACACATTTAATAAGTGTCGAAACATACTCCATAGTTATAAAGTATGGCAGCCCTGTGCTTAGCAGAGTTCAATACTGCTAGTAACCGACAGTCGCTTAAAATCAAAAAAGCTAGTACCTTTCGCGTGCTGCGTTAGGCCAACTTGAAAGTCGTATTATTTAAAGCTCGATTGCTTTATTATTGGGGTGCACTGTAACATGTCCCAAAGACATACTCCTAGGCTCCAAATGGTAAAGATTAACCAGGCTGGTCTAAGGGATATACTTGTAAACCTTTCTAGCGGAGACATGGAGTAAGAGGACAAACTTTGGGCGTGGCGTCTCATCTTCCTCGCTCTATTCACAGTCTTAAGAACTAGTCGGGGAAGAGAACTGGGTTTGAAAGCGGCAGATATAACAGGAAATGTTAGTAAAAAAAATGTATAGTAACGGCCAGACGGGCATACACACTCGTTTCTAGGTGCTTAGTCAACTACATGAGCCTCGAAACTTATACTTCTAGGCATCAGCTAACGGTGTGGCCTACGACCCGACGATATCCTTTACTTCACGTCATGCCATAATAAAGCCTCAAGTAACCCAAATTGTGGACACTACAGTCAGCATCCCGTGAAATGCACGTATCCTATCCTGGCTATGACCCCGAATCATCGACGGCGATCCTGCCTGATGGCTCTGTCACAAGCGAAATTGGTGCCGGGCCCAAGACATCGCCAAGCCCAAACGACAGGAAACAATCAAAGCCGGCGACTGTCACGGGTCAGACCTCGGAGTTGACAGGCGAGATGCTGCAGGCCGTGGCGGCGCGGCTCGAAGCGCGGCCACGGCGAGGGAACAGGGCAACCCCGCCGTCTTGGCCTCCCAGTGGCACAGCAACATGCCCCCCCGTGGCACAGCAACATGCTCCCCTGTGGCACAGCAACATGCCCCCGCAAGTGATTAGTGTCGGGGTGCTGCCGTTAGCCCCGGCTCAGGCACATCCTGGACAGCTCGTAGCATCTTAGAGAAAGAGGCAGAGCCAGTTGGTCTCAAGCTTAATCCGCAATGCCGCGCAGGGAGAACCGCAACCGTAATAAACGAGGCTGAGTACGGAATACGTCGAAGACGCTATAGTTGAAGCCTCACACCAGCAGTGTCCGGGCGGAAAGGTTCCATCCAGAAGGAGTGACGAAGATTAGGTTTCGGAGCTCGGCCTGTGGCCCCGCGGGCCCCTGTTGCCGTCGCTGCTCAGCCGTCTTGGCGGCACGCCGATCTATACCCAGTAGGGGCCACAAGTGCTACCCAGGTTTTTCATAGTGGCGTCGGTACCGGCAAGGCCCCATGCAAAACAGGGGGGGTCATTGTACCTCGCGTCTTTCGCGGCTTCTTCAATATAATCCTATCAACCTGGTCCAAGTTGCCGATCTGAGCAAATTTGGAAGATACCGGTACATGCGAACCGGCCCTGTCGGTACGGAGTACCAGCCCCGTTATGGATATATACCCATCCGGCCTTGTACTCCGTACGGGGGGAGATGGAGCCCTACTAGCGCGTATTACGAGTGCGTTCCGAGCCTAGTTGCCGGCCCATCCTGTTTATTCAAGCCAGTCAAGGCCTGTCCGTTTCCTCAGGAATCCACTAGGAAGGCTCGCGACCCGTCGCCTAGCGGCATGTTCGCTGCACGTCCACGACCTTCGCTGCGTCCGACGATCCCTGCTCCTTTCAACAGTCCGCGATGGTGCCGTCACGGTGCTGTGGCGAGCTGATGTGAGATCGCCCTCCTCCGGCCGGCTGTGAACTAACTGTACGGGGACTCGGTGGAAAGGAGCATGTCTCACGGATGGATCAGGACGACCTTCGGCACGGTTCGTTGTGTGTGTGTCAAGGCCTCCGGGGCTCAACAACCGAAGGCGGCGGGTGGTGGCACTCCAACGACTCTCCTCGATGCTACCATATTACCAACCTTTCAACGCCAACGCCATCCCATGTGTTACGACTCTCCTCGATGCTACCATATTACCAACCTTTCAACGCCAACGCCATCCCATGTGTTGCGACCTCGGGCATCGCTTCACTACGCATCCCGCCAATCAGACCTGCCAAATCACCGCTTCTCCTTGTTCTGACATGGGTTAAAGATTAAATCGAGAAAGAGGTGTCTGAGGTTTGGGACGCACTGCACGTTCCCTTGACCACACTCTCCCCTCTGCGCGTCGACGTTGACTCCCTCTCTCCGAGGTACATTGTCCATCCACGTCGCCATCGACCACGGCAAGAAGAGCCAACACATGCATAGACATGGATCACAATGCCGCTCGTTCGGCCAAGGCAAGCAAGCAAGGGCGTGCTTCTCGCTCGCGACTCCGCGGTACGTCTCCTGCCCAACGTCACGGCCCTCGTTCGGCTTCTCATGCGACTATAGCAGACCGACGTGTTCACTCTCGATGGGGCAGTATAGGCTCGTCGGCCTCGCAACACCAAAGGAGACTATCGTGCACGAGCGGCAACGATGACAGCAGTTATGGCGTCGCCACATCAAGCAATGCAAACCCCGATCGACCATTGGACCCCGACACGATCGACACCACCAAGTCGGGAGACATGTCGCAGCTATTGTCCATGTCAAATTGCATGATGGACGTCGTTCCGGACCTGCCAGCAACCGGTCCGAACCACATCAACGACTCATACGGCTCCTTCATACCCCACGACGACGCCATGAACGTCTTCGACTTTCAGGACCCGCTGCCCGCAAGGAACGACATCTCAGACCAGTGCAGCCAGAATGGGAACATGCTGTCCGACTTTGTCGACTCCCTACTGCCCACGGACGTGGAATTGGGCCCCCCCCGTCTTCCCCTCCACGACCACCGCTGTCCATCCTGCTGCCGCAGCAGCACCGGCTCCACGACCAAGTCATCCAACGTCGACAGTGGCTCCTCGATGGAAGAACGCTTCGACTTTGTCGTTGAGTCGGTGCAGAATGCCGGCTTCAAAAACATGGACGACATGGTCCTGTCCTATTACACGGCCGCCTTCGACGAGGACTCGGACATGTTCCACGAACAACGCATGAGCCGCAAACGCGGCCTACCCGCCATGCTTTCCAGACTTCGCGGCTCCACCGGGGCCTGGCCGGAGTACGAGCGCGAGGCCTACCAGGCCGAGGTCCTCAAGAATGCCGAGAGCCTCCTCGTTGGCGAGTGTCGGCGCCTCTTCGCCAGCCCAGCCTTCCAGGAGTGCCTGGCACATCTGAGATCTGGCGCCGTCCACTCCCCTCCCCCCCCTTCCTCCTCGTCGTCCTCCTCGCTTCCTGATGGTGGGTTCAGTAGCGGCACCGGCAACACTCCTGCCTCGCAGTCCTTCGCTTCCGGCGTGTCACATCCCAAAACCTGGCTGTCGGAGGAGCTCCCGAACGTGTGGAAGCTCGTGTCGGCACTATCAGGATGTCGCGCGGGCTCGCAGCCCGTCGCCACCGTGCTGCTGACCTTGTGCTTTGCAGACCACTTGCAGGCGGAGGAGGTGAGGCTGTTGCTTCAGAGCACTGCCAGTTGGCGGGCGACCTAAAGCAAGATTAGGTACTAGGCGGGGGCGGCTCATGTTTGTCTGACGACGATGGCGACGCAGATGGCGATTATGGTTAGGTTGAACTTGCGTCCAGCTTGGATGAGATGTCGTACGCTTGGCAGGTAGAGATGGATAGGCACAAGGAAGATGACAAGGACCCCGTGCCTTCGATGGACCGATTCCGGGGCGACTCGGTCATGCTTGACGTCAAGGGACATGATGCGTCTCGATGGTTACTCCCGTCAGAGGACTCGAGGTCGGTTGCATGCGTTAGTACAAGGCAACGCGGCCAACATGCGTGAGGGCAAGGTTCTCGTCCTCCACAAGCATGTAACATTCCTCCTCTCCGATTGCCCCAACATAATGCGCCGAGCCGCGAAGGAACAAAGGTCCAGAGGCCCAAGATGCGGCTGGGAAGGCGGGTTCGCCTAATACGATGCTGGCTGCAGCAGAGGCGAGCGAATGTGCAGTGCACTAGTCCTCGTTGGGGAGCTTTGCTTTACTGTCCAGGGGTCGGCGCCGCTGACAATGCTCCTGTATGACAGTCAGCCCGGCATTACGCTACCCCAGGGAGCGATGTTCTGCGGTGTGGATTGCGTGGGCACGGCAGGAGTAGGACCGCAGCAGCAGCCAAGAGAATTTTTTTAATTTTTAATTTTCGTCGGCCGAAATGAGCGGCAGTCGCGTCAAATATTCAGGTAGTCGTTTATAGAATCGCGCAGACAACCTTCCAACGCGTGACCCAGGTTGCGAGAGCGAGCTTCCACCTGTTGCCCCCCCCCCCCCCCCCCCCCCCCCCCCTTTTTTTCCGGCTCAGCACACAAGGTCAACTCCAACGCGCGCACGCTGCACGAACCAAACATGCGTTTCCTCGCGCGCGCACTCTGTGCGGGCCTCCTCGCATCGAACGGGCCTCCCTCTACTCTAGCAACTGCCTCGCGACTGCCGGCGGGCTCCTGGAGACAAAACCCGCGTGGCCACCCAGGGCCGTCACAGGGAGCCAGCCTGCACCGCCCACGCCAGGCCGGTGCGCCGACGTGTGCACAGCGGCCGCCGGATGGTTTCCAGGCCCCGAAGGCGAATATATGGCACGGTCTCACCGATGACGAGGCGGTCGCGGTGACGTTGTGGCTGTTCGAGCAGCAGGAGCTCAACCTGACGGCCGCTTCCAACGCCACCGCGTGGGACAATACGGTCGACTTCATGCAACTCCTCATGCCCAACAAGACGGACGCGTTGGCCTACGTGGACGGCGACGGTCCCGAGCCGCCGAGATACGCTCAGGTCTCGCTCAACCTCCGGGCGACGGAGAAGGCAACCTTCACCGAGATCACAGTCGGGCCCCTGCCTGTCGGCCAAGGGACCACGTGGGAATATCTCTCGTACCCGTACAGCAAAGAGCGGAGAGGGAGCATCCGTAACATCAACGCTGACGATACGACGCTCTACCTGGAGTGGCTGGCCGTCATCGGCGCCAACATGTCCGACATCACCCTCGCGTTGTGGAATAAAACTGCCACGGGCGCAGCCAACGACACCTTGTTGATCTACGGTATGGCGGTTGCATCGCTCCATCTTGAGGTTCTCCTCGTGTCAACCGGCTGACCGACGACGGTAGGCACTGATCCGACGTGGCAGGACGACGGCAGGCTGATCCGCTGGGATACGTTCTGGGCCATCCCGACGACCCCCTTTGATTCCATCTCTCTGCTACCGCAAGGGCTGTTTGTCAAGTCGGACGTCACGGGGCGAGACCCATCCAAGTGGAAGCTCGAAGGGTTCGTCTACAATGACATCTTCTACGCTACCGAGAACGATTTCAGAGAAGCTTTCTATTCGGACGGTAAGGCGCTTGCTTAGTTGCATTACCCACCGCATGTCGCGGGAGGACGAAGCTGACGCACGGCACCCCCATTCGGCAGGCTTCAAAAGACTGCCGGCCAACGTCGACGGGGCCTGGACAGGTACAGATCAGCAGGGGCCGCAGCCGCCGTTGGACCGACTGCAGCCCCCGGTACAGGTCGTGCCGCCCACAGGCGCTCGCTACTCGATCGACCACGAGGCGAGATACATCCGGTGGCTAGACTGGACCTTCTTTGTCCGTATCGACCACTCGACCGGGGTTGGTCTGCACGACGTGCGCCACAAGGACGAGAGGATTCTGTATGAGCTGGCCATGCAGGAGGCGCTCGCACATTACACGGGAAACGACCCCGTGGCCTCTGGGCTGGCGTTTCTCGACACGTATGACGGCTTCGCTGCCAACAGCCGCCCATTGATCCCCGGCTACGATTGTCCATCACAGGCCACGTACATGAACATCTCCTTCTTCGCGTCCGACAGGGTTCTGACCAATGTGAACGCCATCTGCCTGTTCGAGTCTGACACAGATCACCCCATTGCTCGGCACAAGGCCGCCGCGTATGTGACCGCCACCAAGAACATCAAATTCGTGCTTCGCTGGGTCGCAACGATTCGCAACTATGACTGTGGGTTGTCCTTCCCCAGCATGGCCCGTTCAGAGGACGTTTTCCACACTTGGGAGAGAAGCGCTGTCCGCTAACAGCAATGGCACGTGCTCCCCTTGTAGATCTCTTCAGCTACGAGTTCTACCTCGACGGCAGCATGCAAATCAAGCTCCAGGCGTCGGGCTATATCTCAGCCGCGTACGCAGGCAACGACGACGGCTACGGCTACCGTGTCCACGACCAGATCTCGGCGTCGCCGCACGAACACGTCGTCAACTTCAAGGCCGACTTCGACGTCCTGGGCAGGGAGAACTCGCTTCAGCTCGCCGAGTTCGTCCCCGTGACCAAAGACTACGTCTGGTCGGACGGCCCGCGCAATACGTTCCACATCGAGCGCTCCTTTGTCGAATCCGAGAACCAGGGCCGCATGACGTGGAGCGAGCGCGGCGCCACGCAGTACAACGTCGTCAACACCGACCGCCGCAACCGTTTCGGCGAATACAGGGGCTACCGCATTGCGGCGTCCGGTCCGACGGCGCATCTCACGGCGCCGGCGTCGAGCAATCTGCGCGAAGCTGTGCACCCGTTCACCTTCGACCTCGCCGTGACACGCCGGAAAGATACGGAGCCCAAGTCGGCGCATCACTACAACGGGATGGACGTGCTGGCGCCCATGGTCAACTTCGACGACTTCTTCGACGGCGAGGGTCTGCGCCAGGAGGACATTGTGCTGTGGTTCAACTTGGGGATGCATCATCTGCCGTCTAGCGGCGACATACCCAACACACTGTTCAACATCGCGCACACGTCGGTGCAGATCGTGCCCGTGAACTTTCACGAGACGGACCCGTCGCGAGAGACGGGGCACCGCGTGCGCATCGACCTGAACGCCACGACAGGCACGGCGAATAACGTGGAGCTCTTCGGGCAGGAGGATGGGACGTGTGCGGTGACCCTCGGTGGCGGCCAGCGGGAAGCGTTGTATGAATACGGGCAGGGCCAGCGTCGGTAGCTGCAGACTATGTAACCTGTTGGATGTACCCCAGAACACTCCCTCACTCCAACCTGTCTCTCAAACCAAACACTCAAACAAGTCAACCGCTCAGTGGCGAAAGCTCATGATGATACAACCCATTCACCAGCTAGACCTACCGGTAGTTGACTTGTTCTCGTAACCCTCTAGATAGTCTTTCTCACCCTTGATGCAATATCACTTTAGTGAGAGGCTCATCTTCTTGACAACTTGGATACATATTTCATCTGGTCATAAACCCGGCTTTCGTCAAAAGCCGCGTATCGAAACGACTCTATGGATCCAAGACAAGTCGAGACTTTCTTGATTCACCACGCACGATGAAATATCCTTTCTAAACCCACCCAAAAGCCCCACACGAGCTTGCTCCAGGGGCAACAGAAAAACTGCTTCTCGAGTGGCGACGGAAGCTTGACCGCTTGCTCGAGGCCGAAGGGCGCTTCAAAATTTCTTGACGGCACCGAGCTTGCTCTAAAGAAGGAACCTGAACAAGCTGGTTACTATCACGTCACAAATGACGGCGTGCTTCTGTCAGAGCATCAAGGACACCAGGACCGGGAAGGAAGAGAGGGCTGGATGCAACTAAATCCGACCGTGTCTCCTGCCAACTGGCAATGTGCGATGCTCAAGTGCGAGAAGCAGCAGCCCAAACCGAAAGAGGTTCGAGAGGTTATGCTTGGTTCTGCCACGAGTTCCATTGCTGCGGTTCTTGAAGACAACGTTCAACTCGACGATCCCGTCGCAGCCATCATGTACATCCGCAGCATCAAACCGAAGGATTTTGACGGCGTCGGTGAGTGTCTCAGCAGACACAAGGGCCCGATCCCCGCCACTTTTACACCCAGCCGTCCCCTTCCGACCGAGCCCAGCTTCAAGACGGTGTCGACGGCACCCGACACAACCTCCCACCCTCCTCCTCACGCCAGCCATCGCTCCCCACACACGTCTGGCAGTAGAAGGCGTGCTCCGGATCGTACCTCGCCTTGATCTGCACCAGCCGTCCATACACATGGCCGAAGAAATCTCTCTTCCAATCGGAATTGTGCACGTTGGCCACGTTGCCGTACGACCCCGTGTCCGGCGCCAGCGCTTTCAACGAGGCCTCCTTGACGTCCGTGATGTCCGCAATCAAGGCCCGCACCTCCCCGGGCGGGGTCGAGGCATTGTAGGACAGATAGGTGTTTTGGTTCGCAACGGCCCGCCGCCACGCCGGGTTCGCGGCGCTACCGTCGCGGCCGATGGCGCCGAACGGCGCGCCGTGCACCTCGAGCGTGTTGAGGGCGGCCTGTGCCGGGGGGCCGGCGGTGGCGTCGAGCATGCGAGCCAGGGCGGCGCCGCGGCCGAGGGCTGCGACGTCGAGGAAGCGCGAGGCGACTTGGACGAGGTCGCCGGTGGTGCCGACGGCGGTGTGGTAGGTGTTGTAGAAGTCGGCATACGTGGCGTGCTGGGTGTAGTTCACGGCGACGAGCAGCGACGAGCCGTTGCGCGCGGCGAGCTTGTCGGCAACGGGGGCAAAGGCGGCCTGGGCGTCGCGCAGGCCCAGGTCGAAGTTGGTCCACGTGTGCGAGTAGAAGGCCACGGCACTGCCCGCCATCCAGTCGCCGTAGCCGCCCCAGTGCCGCCGGGCGACGTGCGGCACGCCGGCGTAGATGTCCTGGAGCGCGGCGAGGAAGTCGGGCCGCGCCCCAGGCGCCTGGGCGACCATGAGCAGCGTCTGCGCCACGACGGGCGTCGTGGGCCAGGCCTTGACCGTCACCTCGACGACAACGCCGTACGAGCTGGGCCCGCCGCCGCGCACCGCGAAGAACAGGTCCGGCGACTGCGCCGGGCTCGTCGTGGCCAGCGATCCGTTGGCCAGCACGACCTTGGCTTCGAGCACCTGGTCCGACCCGAGCCCGTACTTGTGTGAGGCGGGCCCGTGGCCGCCGCCCTGCATCCAGCCGCCGATGCACCCGACCGTCGGCGAGACGCCGCCAACGACGATCAGGTTCCTCGCCGCCGCGCCGCCGTAGACGTCGGTCCACTCATAGCCGCCGCCAATGGTGACGGCGCTGCCGTTCCACGACGAGCCCGGCCGGGCCAGGCGGTCGTGGAAGACGATGCCGGTGCGCAGATGACGGATCCAGACCTGCAGGCTGCCGGATCCGGCGCTGCGGCCCAGGAAGTCGTGTCCCGTGTCGCGGACGACGAGCCGGATGTTGTGGCGGCGGGCGAAGACGACGCCGGCGGCGACGTGATCCGCATGGGTCGCGTTGACGGTGAAGACGGGCGCGTTGCCCAGCGTGCACGTGCCCGTGGGCACCTCGCCGGCGCTGGCGTTGACGGGCGGACAGGGCAGGTCGAAGGGCTGGGGATAGCCGATTGGGGAGTCGATCTGGAACGAGACGTTCCGCCACAGGGACGAGACTGCGCTGCATTGTGCCGCATCGGCGGCTGGGCCGGGATAGCATGACCGCGCAATCGGTTGGCTGGCGATGAGTTGGCCGTGGATGCTGGCGTTCAGCTGCTGCCACTCGGCCGCCGAAGGCCAGCAGGAGTCTCCGGGAACCTGGCCAGGTTGATCAATTCGGGTCCGAAACGCCAAGGACGGGGCTGCACGAGGAGCAGGCGGAAGGGTCACCTACACATCTGCAGTTGTCACTGGACGCTGCTGCGAGCACTCCCGTCGTCACAGTCAGAAAGACGGTCGCGAGCCGGCTGATCACTACAAACATCTTGGCCATGGGAGGGGGTGGGGGGCGCCTCGGATGCAAAGACGACTGGCCGTATACCTCTTGCTGCCCGTGCTCTAAGCGGACAATTGTTCAAAATATCATCGCTGAAAGCGACGTGGGAGCTTCGCTTCGGACAGAGAGGCTAGCTATGACGAGGCGGACAGTAATACCGTTGACGTATAGTATACTTCCAGGACGGACCACGAGGTGAGCTTGGCAACTTTGACGGCATGTCAACGCCCATCGGAAACAATGAACGAGAATGATGATTACTTGACACTGTTTGAATTTCTCCCAGGATCAGATCGCGAAGACGGTGACATCAGACAACGGAACGAGGCAAAGGTGGTAGATTCACTGTCATCGCCAGCCGCTTCCGTCCCAATAGTCACAGCAGATGACTGTCAGACGAACAAAGAGAGCGCTGGATGTTGACACATGGCCGCCGCTGTCATTTGGAACGTCGCATCGGTTATGGATGGTGTGCTCTCCAAGCAAGCCCGAATGCGTAGCGTTGTGCTCGGGGAGGAGTCCATCTCTGACTGTCAACCATTGATCTCGCCCTCTCACGAGCATCATGCTCATGCCCCGAGCCGAGGCCGTAACCAGCCCAAAAAGATGCCGGCCATCTACCTACGTATGTTGTAGGTCAAGCGTCGAGGCTCTCGCTGCCTTGGTTCTCATTCCTACCGTCTATGGTCCATATCAATCTTCCAACTAGCAAGCATCCGCGTCCCTATCCCGCGTACTCGACATCAACAGTCGAACATGGCCCCCGCAGCAACGGCAGCGACGCAGGCATCGCCGACGACGCCGTCGGCATCGACCCCGAGGCCGAAGCCCGCGCCATTCATGGCCAAGAACTCGCATCGACCCGACTTCTACAACGCCCTCCGGCGCATCATGGACCTCCGGAAAAAGTACCTGGCCAACCGACACCTGTACGTCACGGGCGAGGAGATGCACGACCTCCTGAAGCCCCTCGGCGCCCGCGACGAGGACTTTGAGCGCCTGAGGGACGTCAGCAACCACCTGGGCAAGGATCCGACGCTGCCCTACCGCGAGATCAAGCAGGGCCGCTACGTTTTCGACTACGGCGACCGATCCATCTATCGCACCGAGAAACAGCCCTTCATCCTCTCGACCAAGGAAGGCTTCAAGCGCTACGACTCGGACACGTACCGCGCGTTCCCGGAGATCGAGGACGATCTTCAGCAGAACACGGCGTTGCAGGCTCTGCTCCTCTTCAAGACCTTCTTCTTCCAGGACGTCGAGTCCGCCGAGAGGCCCTACCAGGACTACACGAGCGACAAGTGGGTTTGCACCCTGTTCAACGTGCGCACCTTTACGTCGGACGACACGCTCGGCGAACCCGCGCTCGAGGGCGTCCACAGCGACGGCGTCGACCATACCATGGTCACGCTGCTCGGCCACGACAACATGGCCGACGAGAGCGCCATCACCTTTGTCCACGACATGCGCGAGCGGCCGGGGATCCGCATCGAGGAGACCAACGGCTCGCTCGTGCGAGGCGTCGCACAGCACTGGGACTTTCTCGACACAATTCTCATCGTCGACAACGAGCGCTTCCACAGCCTGACGCCGGTCTGGCGCGTGGACGAATCGCGCCGCTCCACGCGGGACGTCCTGATCTTCTTCACGCGGAGGCCCGCCCTCGAGGGGCACGCGTCGCACGGGGTCGATTCGACCGTGCCGCATGAGACGCTACCGATGCGGATTGCGCTTGATGTGCCCTATGCGTGAGGTTCGCGGCGTCGAGACAGTACGAGCATATGCTCGAGGTTTTCAAGCTCTCGCCTCGACCGGGGGGGGACCTTTCTTTGATGTTGATGACTCAAGCGGAAGTAGAATGTTGGCGACGTAGACCTTGGGCGGTCCTTTCCATTCTTTTCACGGTATGCTTTATTATGTGGCTATCCCCTGACGAACGCGGGTTGACCGGTCCCGTGCTGCACAATGAGACCAGAATATAACAATGTGAGAAGTGACAATCGTGATGATGAGTTGATCGTTTGCACGTCACGGCCTTTTCTTTCCTCTTCGCACATCCCATAACCAATCATAAAGTAATACTACTCGTAGCAGCCACCAACCGGTCGGCGAGCTTCTGCCGAAACGCAGCCCCGAGACGTGGCCGAGGGTGGTGTGAAGGAACAACAACCGCCCCCGAAACAAGATCCACGTTGGTGGTGTCCCCATGGCTTCATCGCGTCAATACAGGACTAGCTAGCAAGACCATCCCATTGTTCGATGCCGCTTCCATGCCACCGCCCCTCTCATCGGCGACCCTCTGCATCATCACGCCCCCCCCCCCCCCAATCACGCCCCCTTCCGCTGCACCTTCAGCCCCTCGCCCAGAACTCTCTGTTCCGATGTGGCCGCCCGTGTAGCCTCCATCCAGACGGCGCGGGTGCGCGCCTCCTCCAGCGCCCGCAAGCCCTGCATCGTGGCGCCGCCGGGGCAGGCTACTTCGTAGCGCAGGTCGTGCGTTGCCTTGCCGCTCATGAGCAGCTCGGCGGTTCCCCGCATCGTGGTCGCGGCCATCTGCGTGGCCTCGGTGTGCGATAGCCCGAGCGCGACGGCGCCGTCCACCAGGCCGTCGATGACCATGGCGAAGAAGGCAGGGGTGGACCCGTTGAGCGTGGTGCAGATGGCGAACGTGTCGGGCTGGGTTACGAAGACGGTGCCCACGCACGAGAAGATGGCGTGCGCCGTGGCCTGCAGGTGCTTGGGCAAAGGCCGCGGGTGCTGGGGCGGACGCGTCTCGAGGACGGTGCTAGAGGCTTGCACCGCGCTGGCGACGTTAGGCATGACGCGGATCACCGAGAACGCACCGTCGTGGGCATCGTGGCCGTCCTCGTGCTCGCTCCGCCCCTTGCTCCGGCCGGCAACATGCTCGAGGTCGCTCTCGATCTCCTCCGAGGTTACGCCCGCCAGCACCGAGATGATCGGCTTGCCCCGGAGAGCGGCAGCCATGCCGGGCTCGTCGAGGACGGGCTTGAAGAGGTGCGGCTGGCAGGCCAACAGGACGATGTCGGCTTCGTGGACGGCGGCAACGTTGTTGTTCGTGCACACCGTCACGGCCGAGTCGAGTGCTTGAGGCGGCAACTTGGAACGGATGCTATCGGCCGCCTCGGGGCGTCGTACGCAGGCCATGAAGCGGGTGGGCAGTAAGTTTGCCCCGTCTGTCTTGGAGCGGGAGGTCTGGGCGGAGAGGACCCCCAGCAGTATCGCGGTCCCCATAGCACCTGTGCAGAGGTGCATGTTAGCTTGGAGTTCTTGGACGGCCGTGGATGTTTTGACCGAGCGAGTCTCACCGCATCCCAGGATCGCCAACGTCCCTCCTGCACGTTCAAGGCTGCCGTTGGATGTCTGTGAGGCGCAAGGCTGCCCTTGCGGCGTCGTTGCGGGAAGGGCCATAGTTTGTATTGGTGATGGCGTAGACTACGGTAAGTTGTTGACCTGAGGGGTACAGCGGATTGGGAACGTCAACGAACAACGACTAATTGTCTAGCGGACGGTCCTGGTTTTTTGCGAGCTCACAGAGCATGTCGACGGCATATAGGGAACCTACGATAGTAATCCAGCTGATTCCTATTCGTCTGGCAGGAAAGACTACATGCAGCAACACTATGCCTAGGCGGGGGAGATGCAGTTCTCTGACGCTAGCCGCTCAGCCGGAAAGCAGCGATCTGCCTTCAATCGACAAGTGGTATTGGCGGTGGTGGCATCGAGTGTTGGTTCTTCGCAAGTGTTGCGTTCGGCCTGGACATAGGTCACGTGGGCGTGGATTGCTGACTGTCATGTCTTTACTGTCATTACGGAGTAGCTATGTTGCAACCAAGTAATACCGTTAAGGGAATCCTTGATATTACTATCGCTATGAGCGTGACCCGAATCCCGTTAAATGCGTGATCAATTGATATGACTTCTATGACTCTTCCAGCTGTTCAAAGAGGCAGGAAAAAGGATTCCTCTTATCCTTGCAGCTACAGCTTGTAACCCCTATCCATGAGTCATCAATGTAACATTGCTGCCAAAGGAGGTTTCCGAGTCGGCCGGATCTTCCGGGTCGGCCGGTCCGGCCGGGTCTCCCGGGTCGGCCAGTCCGGCCGGGTCTCCCGGGCCTGCCTCGTCAACCGGTCTATCCGACAATTACTTAAACACTTATAGATCTAAAGGTTTAGGTAAGCTTAGAGCTCGTTGTTTAAAAAGAAACCCCAGTATGTTATATGTATGAAAAAAATAGGGTTTTTCGAGGGTTTTTTTCGTCTTATAATTATGAACGTAAAGAGAAATTTGAAATATGTTCGGCCGGCGGCGATGCTGCTGTACGTCGGCGCGGGCCGACTTGGGGTCCGAGAGTGCATGGCTCCAAAAGTCGAGAAAGCTGCTAGAGAATTTACCTGCAAATCTATGTTCGAGTCCGGACGTGAATTGTTTCGCAGTCTGTTCAAATGATTCGCAGAAGGCTCGGAAGACCGTCAATTTCGCATTGTAGGCCTCTGTTTGTTCACGGGCGAGCCTGTTGGCCGCTTCACAAATGGAGACCGGCTGGAGGTTGACGGATCGGCGGAGACGGGCCGGATCGGGGTGGCTTCACACTGCGCTCCTTCCGTGGCGGCAGCATGAGAGTCGAACGAGAGGCGAGGACGGCGTCTGCGCAGGCCGCCGAAGCGCATGTGAGACACCAATGCGACGGCTCACAACCGGGGAACCGTTTCGGAGCTGGGATGCACGAGCTAGCCCAGCGAGATTAGGCGGGGTATGGATACCCAGGTCAAAGGGATCTGAAGAGGCATGCGAGCCAGTCGTGGCAGATGCCATGGCCGCTGCCGGAGCCTGCGCAAAGCGCGGCCGCAACGATTTGAGGTGCACTTGTTAGTCAAATTGGTGTAAAATTAAGCTACTTTCTTAACAATCGCATGCCAAGAAAGTAAGAATACAAGGAAGGGTGAGAAATATAAGGTTAAATTTAAGCGGAGTCATATAGGGTAAGGATCCGGGTTCAGGGGATGACGGCGCGTTAGCTGCGAAAAAAGTCTTACCGAGGAGCTTGCCGACGGAGTCGACGATGTTTCGATATCGACTGCGCTCGTTGTAATCATCCGAATCCAGCGACCGACTCCTTGAAGCGCTGCTATGCACGGTGGACGGCATCTAGTACATCCAAGCCGCAGCCGTAGTCGGGACATCAGTGTTTTTGATCGCTTCGCTCACGGTACTTGTACAGTAATGCTGACCAAACATGCAGTGCCGTTGCAATCTGGAGGCTGACAGTAGAGCCCAACGGCGTTGACGTCCCGGCCATGTCGTACTCAATTGCGATCCGCGAACAAAAGGACGGGGCCTCTCTGATGACTCTTACAGTTGCTGCTTGCGATTAGAAAGTCCGTTCCATAATAGCGTATAACTATGCCCCTTTTCTCCCCTCTTATCGGACTGCCGATAATCTAAATGACCGTATGAGTTCAAACGCGGCGACGGAGCTTCGACCTTGTCTTCAACCTAATCAAGACGCAAACCGAACCCCTATTCATACAACGCTTCTGCCGGGTAAGACCGAGAAGCTGCAAGTCGCCCCGTCTGTTGCTAAAAGGAATTAGTCGCCTTCGCCAATCTCATATCAGGTTCTCATGTTCTGCAATTTGATGCGATTAGCTATTCACGAGTGCTAGATCTAACTTGAACCCGGCGACAAAGAGACCACCCGCCGCGTGAAACATGGGTGTGATGGACGACCTCCCGCGGTTCATCGACTTGTAATATGCCACGTCGGCGGCTTTGGCTCCCAGCTTGGCCTTGATATCCAGCACGGCGCCAGCTAGAGACCCGGCCGGGCCAACTTCTATTAGAATAGTCGGAGCGCCCACACCAGAGAGCGCCTTGGTCAAGGTCTCTTCGAAGCGAACGGGCGAGAGAATATTATTCTTCCAATACGCCGCGTCGGCTGCAGCAACGATGGGGTCCGTCGTTACCGTTGACAGCATGGACACGCCGCATGTTTGCCTTCGAACAGCGAGAACGGCCTCCAGCTTCGACTCGTACAGCCGACCAATCGCCTCCATGAGGCTCGGATGATGATATGCGACGGGGCTGTTCAGGAGCGAAGTCTGCCGGCCTTGCTCGTCCAACGTTAGTTTCAGCTTCTCGAGCGATTTCACAGGGCCCGAAAGCGTCACCGCTCGCGGCCCGTTGTAGCAAGCGATCTTGACCTGCTCGGCGGCCTCTTGCTGCAGCAACTGCTCTATCGCATCGGGATCCGTCCCAGCCGCGAGCATGCCCGTGTCGAACGATGGCCGCTCCTCACAATTGCTCGCCGCCCATCCGCAGTAGTACGCCATGACAATCGCTTCCGTTCGGGAAATCAAACCCGCCGCACAGGCCGCCGCAATCTCACCGGAAGAATGGCCGATGACTGCCTCGAACTGGACGCCCCAGTGCTGATAGACTGCTACAATGGCCAGTTGGACAGCCGTGGTCAGCGTCTGCGCAATTTCCGGCCGGCCGTAATGCTCGCGGGTACGACATGCCGTCAGTTCCGCTGAAAAAGCGTGTGAGTCTCGACGGTGATGGGTGATTGTTGGTGGAAGCTCGTCTCACCGGCAATCGACCACGACGGTGGTTCGGCCGCCACCTGGTGCAATGCTTCGTCGACCTCAGCGATGACTGCGCGGGCTACCGAAAATGTGGCGAGCAGGTCTTTGCCCATTTGTGGCCACTGTGCCCTGGATCCCGGTCACTCTTCTGCCGAGCTTTGGGGGGGGGGCAAGCGACAGGCAAATTGGGCGCATTAAACACGGATGACCTACCCTTGGCCTGTGAAGAGCAGACAGATTTTCGGTGGGGATTTACTATTGACTATTCCCAGGACGAAATCCTCGCTTGAGACGTCCGCATCTCGCGTGACGACAAAGGCGCGGTGCACATTGTGGGCGTGCCTGGCAGACAGATCCTGTGCTTTGGTAGACAGCACAACATCCTCTTCCGTCAAGTCGTCCCGTAACTTCTCGCAGGCGTCTAAAAGAGCGAGTTCGTCAGGTGAAGACAGTATCAAGAGATGTGGACGGTCCAGGGCGGCTTGCTCCGGTATACCCTCAGCTGCAATGCGTCCCATGTTGAGGCGCCAATGCCTTTGTATCGTGGCGTACAGTCGATTTTGCAAGAGACGACAACGACTCGATGCGGCTGAAAGCCGACGGTGGCGAGAAGGGCGCTGACCGGATGATTTGCGTGGATGCGGATAGTAACGACGACTTGGACATTGACAGTCAGCAGCCATTCACAAACACCAAGCGTTCCCAAGCCATATTATAAATCGGTCGTAGGACGTAGAACCAGTAGGTCATCAATTGGTAGGACATGGACTCTGTCATACTCTCACAGACAATTTCCCCCCCCGGGCGGATAGTAGAAAATCACTAGGGGAAGAGTCTCGCGTTAATCGCACCATCCGTTTTCTGTGCCAGATGATGTAGCCAGGCAAGTCCGTGACAAAAAAAGCGAGACCGCAAAAGCCCCTCGTTGTGCCCACGAGTCTTGGGGTTGGCTAGACCAAGAGACAATTAACGGCTGGGTTGATTCAATGCCAGATCGGTTCAAGGCTGTTCTAGAAGCCGAGGGTAAAATCACAGGCTATTAGGAACGTAGCTAGCTGCATTAATTGAATTGAATTGCGTTGTGTTGCGCTGGCTTGCCTTGGTTGCGTGGGTGGGTCGGATTTTGCGGTCTCGCTTTTTTTTGTCACCGACTTGCCAGGGTCCCTGCGTCGTTCCACGGAAGCCATGCACCATTGGGGCGGCCCGTATGGACACTAATGCTCACATCGCACGCCTTTCGGAAGGGCGGCAAGGGTAGTGCTCCAAGAGTGACTGACTGTAACGCCGTGTCACATTGAAGCGATTTACAGATCCCAGGGAGAGTTACACTGCCTTAAGGATCACGACGCTATCGTATCAGGGCTTGCGCGACTACCTCTAGCTATAGCAGAAGTTGCCGAGTGCTCTATTCTCGACCTGACGTTCTGTCGCTATCGCCATCACCATTGCCACCATGGACATCACAACGAACAACAACGCGGTGAACCACGCTGATGGTGCTAATGGCAACAACGCAATGAACCACCCTGACGGTGCTAATGGCAACAACAACGCAATGAACCACCCTGACGGTACGAATGGCTCCAAATATGCTGGAACGACACGGGTTACTTCGAAACAGAACGGACGGGGGCGGTGGTCAAGTGAAAAAACGCAACTGGGTACTCTGAAGAAGATGTTGAGTAGCATCTTGGGCCTGCGTGTCTCTGAGCTCGATGAGAGTTTGTCTTTCTTCGACAACGGCGGAGACTCGGTCACGGCCATTGAACTGGGTGCAATGTGCGCCTCGAGAGGTATGCTGATCCCAATCTCGGACATCATCAGATGCGAATCACTCGCAGCGCTGGCAACCAAATTGGCGCCCAGACCCGCGGAAGAGCGAAGCTTTGCCTTGGAGCGATGGAGCCTGGTCCCAGAATCTCAACACGCGATAATGCGAGAGGCCGTTCGACATCAATGCAGACTCCCTGTCAACGCCGAAATCTCAGACGTACTTCCTGCGACTGCACTCCAAGAAGGTTTGATGGCGCTGGCTGCCAAGCATCCCGGCTCATATGTGAGCAAGTACATGTTCGAGCTCGGCGAGGCTGTCAAGATTGAGCGCTTCAAGATGGCCTGGGGCCAGGCACTACAGGCCATCGATGTCTTGAGGACGCGTCTGGTGCTCATCGGCGGCCAGACATGGCAAGCAAGAATCGTCGAGGGTGCCCAATGGCCGTCAGCGAAGCACGTCGCCAATGACGTCGCCAATGACGGCGCCAATGGGGAGGCTGGACAAGTCATGATGGGTTACGGGACTCGACTCAGTCACTGGGCCCTGGTCGAGAGAGAGGGCAAAAGATACTTCGCCTTGACAATGCACCACGCCATATTCGACGGATGGTGTCTGCGGCTGATGGCCAACACGGTGATGCATCTCTATGACGGTCGTCCGAATCAAGTGGATCTGGCACCGTATGAAAACTTTGTCAACTTTACTCTGCATCTCGACCAGCAGGCAGCTGGAAACTATTGGAGAAAGGCCTTGGCCGGCGCACAGCGGACCAACTTTCCACAGCGGACTAACTTTCCACAACTGACACAAGCCACCCGAGCCGGGGTAGAATCCCCTTCCGAGTCGACGGGAAAGGTCGTCCGGAGTCCGATCGCGTTGCGGAAATCGACGGGGTCAGTCACCACGGCCACGATTATGCGTGCGGCTTGGGCCATAGTGCTGGCAAGCTACGACGGTGACTCTGAGGATGTTGTTTTTGCATCTACAGTTGCGGGACGACAAGCACCCCTCTCCGGCATCGAGCGAATGGTCGGGCCTGTGATATCAACAGTACCCGTACGGGTCAGACTCGACAAGACACAGAGCGCGTCACGATTTCTCCAGGATATACAAGAGCAGGCGGCCGAGATGATTCCCTTCGAGCAGATGGGACTCCAGAACATATCCAGATTGGGACCAGATATGAGAAACGCCTGCGACATCACCACCCTACTGGTCGTCCAACCCGAACAAATCTTGCAGCGAGTGTCCAATTCCGTGCTCGTCGCAATGTCTACCGACTCCGACGACGCTTTCAAAGGGTACTTTAACTATCCACTCGTCGCATTGGTTGATCTCCGACACGACTCGGCCGTTTTGGACCTCGTATACGACTCGGCGGCAGTGTCGACCCTGCAGGCGCAGAGGATGGCCGACCAATATGGGCATGTCGTACAGCAACTGCTCTCCTCTCAGTTGCAAGATCAGGAAGGCTTGATGTTGGGCGACATTGGTCTCTGCAGCACCTCGAACCTCGAAGAGATCCTGCAATGGAACACGACTCTGCCCTCAATGGGCCGCACGAACGCCTGCGTTCACCATCTCATCTCCAACATAGCCGCGCAACATCCTACCGAAGAGGCCATATTTTCCTGGGATGGGCGATGCTCATACCAAGAACTAGAGCTCATGGCGAGAGACTTGGGTGGATACTTGCAGACTCAGGGCGTTGGGCAAGAGTCGCTGGTACCGGTTTGCTTCGAAAAGTCGATGTGGGCGATCGTTGCCATGCTAGCCGTGATCAAGGCCGGGGGCGCCTATGTGCCTTTGAGCCCAGAGCATCCTCTTGCCAGGCGCCAGCAGGTGGTCGCAACATTGAACGCGCCGTTACTGCTCACCTCGCCGGCTTCTGCGCACCTCTGCGAAGGCATCGGCCTGCCGCTCGTTCTCGTCTCGCGGTCATTGGTTTCCTCGCTACCGACTGGCGCGACGAGCGCCATATCCGCCACTCCCGAGAACGCCGCTTATGTGCTATTCACATCTGGCACTACTGGTACGCCGAAGGGCGTTGTTGGAGAGCACAGCGCCCTGGCGTCTGGTGCACTCTGCCTCGGCGACAGCATTGGCCTGACTCAAGAAGCTCGAATGCTGCAATTTTCAAACTATATCTACGACGTCAGTATCAGCGAGATTTTTGCTACGCTAATTTTCGGTGGTACTATCTGCATACCGTCCGAAGATGATCGGATGAATAATATAGAAAGCTTTATTAATGCTTCTCGTGCAAGTTTTGCTATGATCACCCCTTCCTTTGCGAGCACGCTCAGCCCCAGCAAGGTCCCGACTTTGAAAGCTATCGTGCTCGGCGGAGAAGCACCTAGTCTAGGTATCATCCAGAAATGGGCCGAGACGGCGGTACGACTAATTAACAACTACGGCCCGGCGGAGGCTGGTGTGAGTACAAGTACCTACCCTCTAGCCCCCGACAGCCACACTGCAACTACTGTCGGCCGTGGATGTAACAATCGCCTTTGGATCGTGGAGCCGGATAACGAAGATCGCTTGGCAGCTATTGGCTGCGTAGGCGAGTTGGTTGTCCAGGGGCCGTGTCTCGCTCGAGGTTACTTGAACGATAGCGAAAGAACACTGGCATCCTTCATTCAGTCGCCGCCGTGGTTGCCGCAAGCCTTTTCGCGTTATCGGAGGGTGTACAAGACGGGGGATCTGGCAAGGTACAACGACGATGGGACAATCGAGTTCATCGGACGCAAGGACAGCCAAGTCAAGCTCCGTGGACAGAGGCTGGAGCCAGGAGAGATCGAGTATCATATCAAGCTGAGCTTGGGCGCAGACTCGCCGTCGAGTTCGTCAGTTCAGGCCGTGAATGGCGCCAGCGTCGGTGGCACCGCGCTCTTTGCGTTCATCTGCCTGACTGGCCGCACTGGAGTCGAAACGAGCAACGGCGTGTTGGCTCTCGAGCAAGCGGCCGCGGACGTGCTTGCTGGCGTGGATGAGCATCTCCGGGCTGTTTTGGCGGATTTCATGGTGCCGTCGTTTTATCTGCCCATCTCCCACCTGCCATTGACTTCTTCAGGCAAGATCGATACTCGCACTCTAACGCGATGGGCTCTGGCCGTGTCAGCGGAAAACCTGGCCGACTACACCCTCTCAGCTCGACCTCAGTTCCAGAAGCCGGAAACACCGACGGAGACGCTGCTGCAGGAGATGTTTGCCGACGTTCTGGGGGTTGACGTCGAGTCGATCGGCCGAAATGATAGCTTTCTCCGAAAGGGGGGAGACTCGATTGCAGCGATCCGCCTCGTCGCCGCCGCTCGCGAGCGTGGTATTGACCTTGCCGTGTCTTCGATTTTCCGGGATCCACGATTGAGCCAGGTAGCTGCGTCGGCACGAGCGAAGCGCGCGCGTCAAGTAGCCAGCATCGAGCCGTGGGCCCTGATACCACCGGAGGAGCGTGTCGCAGTATCAAGAGCCATTCAGCAACAGTGTGGGCTCGACAAGGAACACCTGCTCGAGGATGCCTATCCTGCCACGGCACTGCAGGAAGGTCTGATGGCTCTGGCTTCCAAGGAGCCAGGTTCCTACATGGCAAAATACGTCTTCGAGCTTGCCAGGGGCATTGACGTCGGTCGCTTCAAGTCCGCGTGGCAGCAGACCCTCCAGGCATGTAGTATCCTCCGAACTCGCATCGTACTCTACGGGGAGCAGACTCTCCAGGTGGTAGTTCAGCAGAACGCGTCATGGCATCACGTCGATTCTGTCGAGTCGACAATGGGGTATGGGACGACACTCTGCCGGTACGCCTGCGCGACTTCGGGCGACCGCACGCTGTTCACGCTGACGATCCATCACGCCGTGTTCGACGGCTGGAGTTTTGGCCTGATCAAGCGCACACTGCTGCACGCGTACGAGGGAGCAGAGCCGGTGCTGCCGCGGACACCATACAACACCTTTGTCAAATACACGCAGTCTCTGGAGCAGTCCCGGGTCGCAGAGTATTGGCAAACAGAGCTCGAGGCTGCAACCCGGCCGACCTTCCCGCGGAGACCCATTCGAGACGCGGAAAGACCGGATTCGGCGCCTTCGACTAGCCGGACCATGGTTCACCAGGTGCCCCTTTGCCAGGGCCATGAGCTGGGCGTCACAAAGGCCACGGTGCTCAGGGCGGCGTGGGCTATTGTACTTGCGCGATACAACGACAGCACAAGCGACATTACATTTGGTGCGGCGGTAGCTGGACGGCAAGCCCCAGTGCCAGGTATTGAGGATATCGTCGGCCCCGTCCTGTCTACGATCCCCGTGCGAGTCAGGCTGCCGGACGAGCAGCTCGTTGGCGACTTTCTTCGTGCGGTCCAATCGCAGGCTGCCGACATGATTCCATTTGAGCACATGGGTCTCCAAAACATCGCCAAGCTGAGTCCTGGTGCCCGCGAGGCCTGTGGGTTTTCCTCACTGCTGGTCATTCAGCCAAGTGAGATCATGGAAGGGTTCCAGAGCAGTCTTTTCGCCTTGTCAGGGCCGGCGACCACGGGCAACGCAGGAGAAGCGCGCAACTACTTCACATACCCCCTCGTGGTCCAATGCTGTCTTGACGATGATGAAGAAGGCAAGGTTGCTCTCCATATAACCTTTGACACCTCAGTCCTCGCAGACGGACAAATCCAGGCCATGGCGGAGCAGTTCAGCCACGTAGTCCAACAGCTTGTGACGACCCGAGACCGTCGCGTTCAAGACGTTTCGCTCAGTGGCCCCTTTGACGTATCCCTCGTCCGGCGATGGAACCAAGACTTTGAGACACGGATCGTCCCGTCCACCTTTCACAACTTGGTGGAGGAACAGGCAAGGATCCAACCCGACGCACCAGCCGTGTTTGCTTGGGACGGACAGCTATCATACAGCGAACTCGACGCTGCGGCGAATCGGCTGGCCCGCTTGCTCATTACCCGGTTCGAAATCACGCTCGATGAGCTGGTAGCAGTCAGCTTCGAGAAGTCGGTATGGTTCTATGTTGCCGTGCTGGCCATCAACAAAGCGGGTGGTGCATGGGTGCCTCTCGACCCGTCTCACCCTACCTCTCGGCATCAAAAGGTCATCGAACAGGCACGCGCCCGAGTCGCCGTCACGAGCCTCGCAGCAGCGAGCCAATGCCGCACTTTGGTCCAGCACACTGTCGTGTTGTCGCCACGGCTTCACCAGGAGCTTCTCAGCCAACATGTCCAGCCGATCTCCGTCAATGTCCAACCGCACCATGCGGCGTACGTTCTATTCACATCCGGAACGACAGGGACGCCCAAGGGCATAGTCATGGAACATGGTGCGCTGTGCACGAGTCAGACTGCCATCGGTCAAAGAATCGGCATCAATAACAAAGTTCGCCTCCTACAGTTCGCGGCATCCGTGTTTGATCTAAGTATCGGCGAGATGGTCGGCCCTCTCCTTGCTGGCGGCTGCCTTTGCGTTCCATCCGAACGCGATCGAATGGACGACCTCCCCGGCTTCATGAACCGCGCGCAGGTGAACTGGGCGTTCCTGACGCCATCGTTTGCGCGGCTAATTAAGCCGGAGACTGTGCCGGGGCTCGAGTTGCTCCTCCTTGCCGGTGAGGCTGTCGGAAAAGATCATCTCACGACCTGGGTTGGTCGTGGCCGTGTCCGTCTAGTAAACGGCTGGGGACCGTCCGAGACGTGCTGTTTTAGCTCTCTCCAGGAGTGGACGTCGGTAGACCAGTCACCATCGAACATTGGTCGTCCTGTCGGCGGACGCTGCTATATCGTCGAGCCTGAAGACCATTCCCGGTTGGCGCCTGTTGGCTGCGTAGGGGAGATTGTCATACAAGGACCCACGATTGCCCGCGAGTACCTTGCTTTCCCTGAGGGAAACAAAGCCAGTTTTATTACGCAGCTCCCGGACTGGGCTCTACAGGCGGATATGCCAGAATATTCTCGCTTCTATAAGTCTGGTGACTTGGCTTATTACAACCCAGATGGAACTATGGAATTCATATCCCGCAAGGACACCCAGGTCAAGGTCCGCGGGTTTCGCGTTGAACTCGGCGAAGTCGAGCACTACGTCCGCGACGCTCTTCAAGGGGTCCAACAGGTCGTGGTCGACGTTCACCACGACGATAGCGCCAAGCTCGTGGCCTATCTTTGTTTCTCATCCGCAACCAAGACGCCGGGCAACGGCCCTGTTGACTTTTCCGACATGCTGCTTCCGCTGGAGCCCTCGCTTGCCCGCCGCATAGTCGAGCTCAAGAGTTTCCTCGCGATACAGCTTCCAGAGTATATGGTGCCAGCCATCTATATACCTATTAGCTATATGCCCTTTATTACTTCTCAAAAGACCGATCGCCACGTCCTCCGCCATGCCACAGCTGCACTTACAGATGACATCATGGCTAGCTACAGGCTGGCTGATGCACAGAAAGAAGCACCAATAGGTGAAGAGGAATTGACAATGCAGGGCTTGTGGGCAGACGTTCTTCGCATCTCACCTGAGCTCATTGGCCGGAACGACAGCTTCCTCCATCTCGGCGGAGATTCGCTCGCCGCCATTCGCCTGGTGACCAGAGCCCGGGAGGAGCAAGGCGTGCAGTTGACTGTGGCAGCCGTTTTCCGAGATGCCCGGCTCAGACAGGTTGCGGCTGCCGCGAGCTTCCGGGCCGTCGTCAAGGAAGACGAGTCTGTGGAGCCATGGAGCCTTGTCCCCCGACATCGACAGGCTTCGTTGGAATCAGCTGCTCGCGAGCAGTGTATGTTGTCTCCCACAGACCACACCATTCAGGACATTTATCCTGTCACCCCGCTCCAGGAAGGCCTCATCGCACTGGCGGCCAAGCAGCCGGGCTCATACGTGACGAAATACATGTTTGAGTTGGGTGCCGGCGTGGATCTGCTTCGTTTCAAGGCGGCGTGGGAGCAGACTTTGAAGACTGTCGACGCTCTGCGGACACGCATCATCCACCACGCTGGGCAGACCTGGCAGGTCAAGGTTGACGAACAAATGGATTGGCTCCCGACGCAGCGAAGGGCTGACTACATAGCGCCAAGGGAGGCGCTGGAAATGGGCTACGGCACTCGACTGTGCCTTTATGGGCTCGTGGAAGACAGCACAAAGTACTACTTTGCGCTCACGATGCACCATGCCATCTTTGACGGATGGTGTCTCCAGCTCGTGGCAGAGACATTGGCCCATTTCTATGACAGACGCGCGGCACCTCTTCGACTCGTCCCGTTTGCCAATTTCGTCCGGTATACATTGGACCTCGACGAGACTGTACTCCGCGAATACTGGAGGAGTGCTCTTGCAGGGGCGCAACGAACCATGTTTCCCTTGTCCCGTCAAGCCGGTCTTGCAGCGGTCGAATCAAAGAGCCAAACATTCAGTCATGAGATGCCGCTGCGCAGAATCACCTCCAGAGTCACCATGGCCACTTTCCTCCGTGCCGCGTGGGCCATTACCTTGGCAAGATATAACGACGATGCTGACGATGTCACGTTTGGAGCGACCGTGGCAGGACGACAGGCGCCCGTCTCGGGAGTGGATCGCATGGTTGGTCCAGCCATATCGACTGTGCCCGTGAGGATCAGGGTGAAGAGGGACCACGCCGTCACTGCTTTCTTGGACGACGTGCAGCAGCAGGCGACCGGGATGACCCAGTTCGAGCAGCTTGGCCTACAGAACATCGCCAAGATTAGCCCTGAAATCCGCGATGCCTGCGACTTCTCGACACTCCTCGTCGTCCAGCCTGACGAGATGTTTTCCCGCGCAACTAACTCGCTCCTAGTCGCCATGCCCACGGTTAGTGAAACGAGCTTCCAAGGATACTTCAACTATCCATTGGTCGTCATTGTATACCTAAAGCAAAACTCGGCCGTGCTGAATATAATCTATGACTCCTCCCTCCTGCGAGAGACGCAAGTGGGAAGAATAGCAAGGCAATACGAAGCTGTCCTAGAGCAACTTCTCTCTTTGGAGACCCGAAGTGACCCCGAGAGCTTCACACTAGGCGACGTCAACCTTTGCAGCACGGCAGATATGGTACAAATACAGCAGTGGAACCAACGCCTACCGCCCATGGAAACCAAGGATGCCTGTATCAACGACCTGATCTCGCATAAGGCGATGCGGCTTCCAGACAAGGAGGCCATCGTTTCTTGGGACGGACAATGTACATACGCCGAGCTGGACCGCATGACAACGGACTTGGCCGGCCACTTGCTTATTCAAGATGGCTTCGGCCCCGGGTCACTCGTGCCGGTGTGCTTTGAGAAGTCTATGTGGACTATCGTCGCCATGATAGCCATTATGAAGGCCGGCGCGGCATTCGTGCCATTAAGTCCAGAGCATCCACTCCCTCGACGGCAGAAGTTGGTCGCTGCGCTCGACGCGCCCTTGGTGCTGGCCTCACCGGCATCGGCAGGTGTCTGCGAAGGAATCGGCGTCCCGCTCGTCCTCGTGTCCCCGACATTGGTGGCATCGTTGCCCAGTCGTGCTGCCCAGAACTTGCCGGTCCGTGTTACTTCGACAGATAGGGCCTACGTCTTATTCACCTCGGGCACGACAGGCGAACCAAAGGGAGTTGTTGGCGAGCACGGAGCCCTCGCTTCAGGCGCGCTTCGCCTCGGTGAGAACATTGGTCTAACTGCGAACGCCCGTGTGCTGCAGTTCTCAAACTACATTTACGATGTGAGCGTAAGTGAAATCTTTGCCACCTTGTTGTTTGGGGCCACTATCTGTGTCCCCTCGGACGAAGACCGCATGAATGCTATATCCAGCTTCATCAACCGTACGAGAGCTACCATGGCAATGGTCACGCCGTCCTTTGCTAGCACTCTAAAGCCGACAGAAATGCCCACATTAAGGACTATTGTTCTTGCAGGAGAGGCCCCCAACATGGACCACGTCCTTGCCTGGTTAGCAACCGCCCGAGTGATTAACAACTACGGGCCAGCGGAGGCTGGTATTAGCACCAGTACGCACCCTTTTGATTCCAGCACCCGGACTGCCACTACCATTGGACGCGGATGCAACAATCGACTCTGGATCGTGGAGCCAGAAAACGCCGACCAGTTGACGCCCATCGGCTGCGCGGGTGAGCTGGCGGTGCAAGGGCCGTGCCTCGCCCGTGGCTACTTGCATGATCCAGAGCGGACGGCCAAGTCATTCATCGAGTCGCCCCCATGGCTCTCCAATGACTTGTATCAACGCGTGTACAAGACTGGCGATTTGGTGCGCTACAACGATGATGGGACGCTCGAGTTCGTTGGGCGCAAAGACAGCCAGATCAAGCTGCGCGGGCAGAGACTGGAGCCCGGGGAGATCGAGCATCACATCAAGCACTTCATCGGCCCGCAGTCGAGCTCATCGGTGCAGATTGTGCATGGGTCTCGTGCGGGTGCCAGCTCGCTGTTCGCCTTCATCAGCACAAATGGCCGCGCGCGTTCGGCGGGCGTCGTTGCTGGCGACGGCGCATCGTCCTCATCATCATTGGACGAGTCGACCGCGCAGGTCTTCCACCATCTCAACCAGCATCTCCAGACGGTGCTGCCGGCATTCATGATACCCTCGTACTATCTCCCCGTCCCCGAACTGCCCTTGACATCTTCGCGCAAGATCGATGCTCGGGCCTTGCAGCAGCGGGCACTCCAGCTCTCTACAGAACAGCTGGCGCAATACGCTCTGTCCGCGCAGCCTGAGCATCTCCCGCCGTGCACGACAATGGAAACAGCAATGCAGAAGATATGGGGTCACGTCCTCGGCATCCCTGCCGAGTCCATTGGCCGCAACGACAGCTTCCTGCGTCGTGGCGGCGACTCCATTGCAGCGATCCGTCTGGTGGCGGCACTGCGCGAACAGCACATTGGCCTCACCGTGGCATCGATCTTCCGTGGTCCCCGCCTGAGCCAGGTAGCGTCCTCTGCGAAGCTCCTGGAAGACGCCGGCGAGGAGGCACAGGTCGTTGGGCCGTGGAGCCTTCTTCCATTGAACGAGCAGCCCGCGACAAGCAAGGCCATCTGTGAACAGTGCTCGCTTTCTCCGGACGTCATCGAGGATGCTTATCCAGCTACGGCGCTACAAGAGGGTCTCATGGCTCTGGCGGTGAAACAGCCGGGTTCGTACATGGCTCGATATGCCTTCGAGCTCGCTCAAGGTGTCGAGGCAGCTCGCTTCCAGGCAGCGTGGGAACGCACGCTTCGGGCATGCAGCGTCCTTAGAACGCGCATTGTCTTGTGTCGTGATCGTACGATTCAAGCAGTCATCCGGGATGAAGCACACTGGGAGGACGTCGATGTAGCAACAACCGCGACGACGATGGGTTACGGCACGCCGTTGTGCCGATACGCCTGCAGTACGCTTGGCGACCGAGTGACCTTTACCCTCGTCATTCACCACGCCGTCTTCGACGGCTGGAGCTTGGGGCTGATCAGACGCACGCTGTCACAGGCTTACGAAGATTTGGAAGGTGTCGAGGCTGCAGCGACTCTTGTCCCGTACAACGGCTTCATCAGTTACGCCATGTCCTTGGACCGGCCACAGGCCGAGGCCTACTGGAGGGCTCAGCTTGCAACGGCAACACGGCCCAGCTTTCCTCGTCGTTGTTCGGCGTCAACAGCATCAACCAGCCGGACGAGAACGAGCCGCTTTGCTCTTGCTGCCGGTGATCATTTACCCGTCACCAAGGCCACGGTGCTAAGGGCAGCGTGGGCGATTGTTCTGGCGCGTTACAACGACAGTACTGACAACAACAACATCAACATCACCTTTGGTGCTGCTGTTGCGGGACGGCAGGCTCCTGTATCTGGAATCGAGCACGTCGTCGGCCCGGTCATCTCCACCGTACCCGTACATGTGGAAGTTCCGGACCAGCTACCAGTGATCGAATACCTGCGCGCGGTTCAAGCGCAAGCCGTAGAGATGGTTGCCTTTGAGCAGTTCGGTCTGCAGAATATTGCGAAACTTGGATCTGGCGCGCGTGCCGCCTGTGACTTTTCCTCCCTCGTCGTGGTTCAGCCCGCGGAGATCATGGGGGGCTTCCATGGCCATCTCTTCTCCTTGTCAGGGCCGGCGACTGCCGCGTACGAGCGCGCCGAGGAGGCACGAAACTACTTCACCTACCCTCTCGTTCTCCAATGCTGTCTGGAAGAGGGAGAAGAAGAAGCAGTCACCTTGTATATGACCTTTGATGAAACTTCTCTTAGTCTCGGGCAGGCCGAAGCCATCGCAGAGCAGCTCAGCCATGTGGTGCAGCAGCTGGTCGCCGCAACGGAGAACAAGCAAGGGGCGGTTCTCGTCCAGGATATCTCCGTCAGCGGTCCGTACGATTTGGCACTGGCTCAAGAGTGGAACAGCAAGTTTGAGACGGACCTCGTTCCGTCCACCTTTCACTCCCTGGTGGAAGAACAAGCGAGGCTGCAGCCTAGTGCGCCGGCCATTTTCGCATGGGACGGGCAGCTCTCGTACGGCGAGCTAGATGCAACTGCCAGCCGCTGGGCGGCTCATCTATCGCAAGAGTTCAGCATCGGTCCCGACGACCTCATTCTCCTGTGTTTCGAAAAGTCCGTCTGGTTCTATGTGGCCATGTTAGCGGTCAACAAGGCAGGCGGCGCATGGGTACCACTCGATCCATCTCATCCTTCACATCGACATAGGCAGGTTGCGCAGCAGGCGCATGCTGGCGTAGCGATCGTCTCTCCCGCTTCAGCAGAAAAGTGTCAAGGACTCGCTCCGCATGTCGTTTTGCTCTCATCAGAGTCGGACCAACGGCTGTCGAGCGAGCCGTGCAGCAGCACTCCATCACCCGCGATCCAAGTGCAGCCTCACCACGCTGCATACGTGGTCTTCACATCCGGCTCCACTGGTACGCCAAAGGGGATGGTTGTGGAGCATGGCGCTCTATGCACTAGCATGACGGCAGCAAGTCGGCGCCTGAGGATCAAGGAAAGCGGCCCGGTCCGGCTGTTGCAGTTCGCAGCATATGTCTTTGACCTGGCGATAGGGGAGATTGTGCTTCCCTTGATTTCAGGCGCGTCCATATGTGTACCGTCCGAATACCAACGCATGAACGAATTGCCTCGATTCGTCGCTGAATCGCAAGCCAACTGGGCATTCTTGACACCGTCTTTTGTGCAGATCCTGGCTCCGGCAGAGGTCCCTAGTTTCGAGCTGTTACTTCTTGCTGGTGAAGCTGTTAGCAGAGAGCTGTTAACGAGATGGATCGGACATGTCCGCCTTATCAATGCGTGGGGTCCGGCCGAAGCGTGTTGCTTCGCATCGTTCCGCGAGTACGAAGATACTAACGACTCCCCTCTCAATATTGGACATCCTAGCGGTGCCCGAAGCTGGATCGTCCAGCCAGAGAACCACCACCAGCTGGCACCAGTTGGTTGCATCGGCGAGGTCGTGCTCCAAGGCCCGACACTTGCACGGCAATACCTTGACTCCGAAGCCGCCACACAGGGGAACTTTATCTCGGACCTTCCTGCGTGGGCTCCCCGGACCGAATTGCCGTACAATGCCCGCTTCTATAAATCAGGTGACCTGGCGTGCCTAAATCCAGATGGCACGGTGGAATTCTTCGCCCGTAAAGATACGCAGGTTAAGATACGAGGATTCCGAGTCGAGCTCAGCGAGGTGGAACATCATGTCCGAGAAGGCCTCGAGGGAGCTCAGCAGGTCACCGTGGACGTGTTGAACACCAAGCAAAATCAAAAAGGCACGGCCAAGCTCGTGGCCTATTTCTGCTTCTCCTCGGCGACCAGGACGACCGGCGGCAATAACAGGACTGATCTCTCTGACATGCTGCTGCCCCTCGACGCTTCTTTGAGTCGCCAGGTTGCTGAGCTCAGAAGCTATCTCGGGGTGAGGTTGCCGGAGTATATGGTTCCAGCCGTCTTCATCTCAGTTAAATTTATGCCATTTATCACTTCGCAAAAAACAGACCGCAGGGCCCTTCGCGAATTGGCATCTGCCCTTCCTGACGAAGCACTTGGGCGGTATATGCTAGCTGATGTGGAGAAACAACCGCCTGCCAACGAAAGAGAATCCTTGGTCCAGAAGCTCTGGGCAGATGTCCTTCAGATCTCTGCCGACCTCGTTGGCCGCAATGACAGCTTCCTCCAGCTCGGAGGCGACTCTCTCTCTGCAATCAGAGTCGTCACCCGAGCTCGAGATCAAGGCCTAAAGATAAGCGTCGCGTCTATTTTCCGCGACCCACGACTCAGCCAAGTCGCGGCAGCCGCGACTTTCGACGCGTCGCTCCATCAGAGCAGCGTTCCGGACCCGTGGAGCCTCGTACCGGAAGAGGAGCAAGCTCTCCTCGCAGAAGAAGTCCGGCGGCAGTGCGGCCTTCCGCCAGCTGCCTCAATAGAAGATGTCTATCCTGCAAGTGCTCTTCAAGAGGGTCTTATGGCGTTGGCGACGAAGCAACCTGGCTCGTACATGGCTCGGTTCAGTTACGAACTGGTCGAGACTGTGGATATTGACCGTTTCAAGGCTGCATGGGAACACACTCTCCGCGCCTGTAGTGCCCTTCGTTCACGAATCGTCATATACGATAACCGCACTTTCCAAGCAGTCCTCCAGCAGGATGCAGCGTGGTCGTCCGAGCCGGAGGACCGGAAGATGGAATACGGCACGCCCCTCTGCGCCTACCGTCTCGTGAATAAGAACAATCGAACGTACTTTGACCTCATCATGCACCACGCCATCTTCGACGGATGGAGCTCGAGGCTGATCATGCGCACGTTACAGGAGGCATACGAAGCAGGCTCTGACGTGCCTCCTCAGGCATTGACCCCATACGCAAGCTTCATTAAGTACGCACTCTCTATCGACAAGAAACAGGCTGCAGACTACTGGCGGGCACGGCTTGCTGGCGCAGTCCGGCCTGTATTCCCAAGGCGTACGACAGCATCGGACCTGTCGACCAGCCGAACTATGAGCCGCGAGGTGCCCTTTCCAAGCACAAGCACTACTAGTAATGGCCTAGGGGTCACGACTGCAACAGTACTGCGAGCTGCTTGGGCGATCGTGCTGGCTCGCTATAATGAAGACGCCGCAGACGTCATGTTCGGCGCCGCCGTCGCTGGGGGCCAGGCTCCTGTTGGCGGTATTGAGGATGTTGTTGGCCCTGTAATCTCGACAGTACCGGTCCGCGTCAAACTTCCGGGCCGGCAGCTAGTTGGAGAGTTCTTGCACGCTGTGCAGGACCAGGCTGCCGATATGATGCCCTTCGAGCAGATGGGTCTGCAAAACATTGCCAGACTTGGCCCTGACGCAAAGAATGCCTGCGATGTCTCATCGCTGCTTGTCATACAGCCGCATGCAGTCTTTGGAGACACGACCAACGCGCTCATGTCGTTGGACCAACGTGACGATGACGAGGCCGCTTCGACGCTGCAAGGATACTTCAGCTATCCGCTAGTATGGCAATGTCACGTCTCCGACGAAGCTATCAAGTTGTTCGTCGTCTTCGATTCTTCCGTCCTCGGCCGCGCACGGGTTGACATCATGGCCGAGCAGTTCTGTCACGTCGTCCATCAGCTATGGGATGCTTTAGCCGGTCCAACCACCCAAACGCACCTCGAAGACATTTCGCTGAGCGGGCCATACGATCTAAAGCTGCAACGAGAGTGGAACAGCAGAGTCGATCCCGACATCGTCTCGTCCACGTTCCACTCGATGGTTGAGAAACAAGCCAAAATCCGCCCGAATGCCCCGGCAGTCTTTGCGTGGGATGGACAGCTATCGTACAGCCAGTTGGACGCGGCAGCAACTCGCCTCGCCATGTCCCTTATTTGCGACTTTGGCGTCGTGCCTGAAGAGCTCATACCTATCTGCTTCGAGAAATCAGTCTGGTTCTATGTATCGATGCTGGCGGTCAATAAGGCTGGTGGTGCATGGGTGCCGCTCGACCCGTCTCATCCTAGGCACAGACATCAAAAGGTCATCGAGCAAGCCGCCCCGCGTATCGCTCTCGCTTCGAAGATGGGCGGTGAGAAATGTCGCGGGCTTGTCGAACGCGTTATCGAGGTGTCGTCCGACACTCTTCGCGAGCTCACGGCCAAATCCCCAGAGGTTCCCACACTCGAAGTCGAAGTCTCGCCCAACAACGTTGCATACGTCTTGTTTACCTCTGGTACGACTGGGGCGCCCAAGGGCATCGTTATGGAACACGGGTCGCTCTGTACCAGCATGACTGCAAGCAGTCAGAGACTTGGCCTTGAAGCAGAGAAGGTGCGGCTCCTGCAATTCGCTGCCTATGTCTTCGATCTCAGTATTGGCGAGATAGTCGCTCCTCTTATCTCAGGCGGCTGTGTCTGCGTGCCTTCTGAGCATGAACGCATGAATGACCTTGCCGGTTTTATTAACCGCGCGAATGTGAATTGGGCCTTTTTGACCCCATCCTATACGCGACTCCTCGATCCGAAGGCCATCCCTGGAGTGGAGCTTCTCTTACTCGCCGGCGAGCCAGTAGGGACAGATCACCTAGCGACTTGGCTCGGCCACGTTCGTCTCGTGAACGCCTGGGGCCCATCCGAGACCTGTTGTTTTAGCTCGTCCCAGGAATGGTCTTCTCCCGATCAATCGCCGCTTAATATTGGCTACCCTGTTGGCGGAAGATGCTGGATCGTCGAGCCTGACAATCATTGCCACCTGGCACCCGTTGGCTGCGTTGGAGAAATCTTGATACAGGGGCCAACCATTGCGCGAGAATACCTTGCAAACCCTAAAGAGACCGAAGCCAACTTCATCAATACAGAGCTACCAGATTGGGCGACCCAGTCCGAGCTGCCGTCTCGACCATATGCTCGCTTTTACAAATCCGGAGACTTGGGATACTATAACCCGGACGGCACTATAGAATTTGTGTCTCGCAAGGACACCCAGGTCAAGGTGCGTGGTTTCCGTGTCGAGCTAGGTGAGGTTGAACATCACATCCGGCAAGGCCTGGAGGAAGCCCATCAAGTCGTCGCCGACGTTGTTGGATGGGACCACAGCCACGGTCAAGGTGTCGCCCGACTCGTTGCCTATGTCTGTTTCTCGTCATCGACTTCTGGCAAGGAGGACGTGACGGACATGTTCCTCCAAAACGAACCCGCATTGGCTCGCAAGTTTTCCGACCTGAAGAGTTTTCTTGGCGTGTGTCTGCCAGAGTACATGATCCCGGCCGCCTACATACCCGTGCAGTATATGCCGGTAAACACGTCACAGAAGACGGATCGGAATGTGCTTCGCCAGGCCGCGCTGCGACTCCCCGAGGAGGCCTTGACACAATACCTGCTGGCCAACGCCGAGAAAGAGGCCCCAACAAGCACCGTGGAAGTGCAGCTTCAGAGATTATGGGCAGATGTGCTTCACGTGCCCGAGGACCGCATCGGGCGCAATGATAGCTTCCTTCAGCTGGGCGGTGACTCGCTTACTGCTATCCGTGTCGTCACCAAGGCTCGGGAGCATGGTCTACAAATCACTGTTGCATCCATCTTCCGCGACCCCCGGTTGAGCCAAGTAGCAGCTGCAGCACGCGTTGAAAAGCCTGTCGAGCAGCTAAGCGTGGAGCCTTGGAGCCTCGTGTCGAAAGATGCCTATGCGTCCATCATCCACGCCGCTCGCGAGCAATGCCATCTTGCGGATGAGGCGGTTATAGAAGATGCATATCCTGCTACGGCGCTGCAGGAAGGTCTTCTAGCGCTGGCTGTATCTCAGCCAGGGTCTTATACGGCTCGCTCGACATTCGAACTCGCTGGCGGCGTAGACGAAGAGCGTTTCAAGCAAGCGTGGGAAGATACGATCAACGTCTGCACCGCGCTTCGCACGAGAATTATGCTCTACGACGATCAGAGCGTACAAGTCGTCATCAAGGAGAAGCCAAGATGGGCTGAGACAGACACTGCGCCGTCCATGATGCAGTATGGAACGCCTCTATGCTGCTACTCCCTCGTAAGTCGCGGGAATAATAGGACCGTGTTCAGTCTGACGATGCACCACGCCGTCTTCGACGGATGGAGCTTTGGTCTTATCATGCGCACGCTCTCGCAAGCCTACGACAGCGCCGGGCCCCCCTTATCGTCGCCTCCGTATGCCAACTTTGTCAAGTATGCGCTCGCTCTAGATAAGTCCCAAGCGGCCGACTACTGGTCTACGCAGCTTGAGGGAGCATCACGCCCAGTCTTTCCGGCCTCCACCTCTACGGGGACGAAGGGGAGCAGCCAAACGATGACCTGCGACATTGCCTTTGACCCGGCCCATCGTAGGACCCCCTTTACCAAGGCGACCGTTCTTCGGGCGGCTTGGGCCATTGTTCTTGCGCAGTACAACGGCAACACGGATGACATCACGTTCGGAGCGGCGGTGGCAGGGCGACAGGCCCCTGTTGTAGGCATTGAAGACATCGTGGGACCCGTTATCTCGACTGTGCCTGTCCGCATCAGGCTGGCACGCAACCAGTCAGTATACGACTTCCTACGTGGCGTGCAAGCGCAGGCGGCCGACATGATTCCATACGAGCACCTGGGTCTCCAGAATATTGCCAAGCTCGGGGCCGACGCTCGAGAGGCCTGTGACTTCTCCTCGATATTCTCTGTCCAGCACAGCGCGACGACATCCAAGGGACAGATATCTCTCCTCATGCCGGACTCGAGCCTCGATGCAGATGCAAACCTAGGCATGGACTACAGCACCTATTTCACATACCCCCTTGTTGGGCAATGTTTCCTATCCGAGGAGGGGGTCAACCTGGTGCTCATTTTCAATTCATCCGCGCTGTCGACGACACAGGCCGAGGGAATAACTGCGCAGTACCGTCAAGTGGTTCGCCAGCTCCTGGAGTGGGACGAGACCTGGTCTCCCGAGCGCACGCTAGACCAAATCACCCTATACAGCGAATGGGACGCGCAGAAGATTCAGGGTTGGCACGACCGTGCGGGAGAAGTAGAGACAGTAGACTGCTGCGTCCATGACCTCGTGTCGCGGAGCGCGGAGGCGTCTCCGATCCGCGAAGCGATCTTCTCCTGGGACGGACAATGCACATACGCTGAATTGGACTGCATGACGACCAATCTCGGCAACTACTTGCGTAGCCAAGGAGGAGTCTGTCAAGGGTCGCTTGTGCCCATCTGCTTCGAGAAGTCGATGTGGGCTATTGTTGCCATGCTGGGTGTTACGAAGGCCGGCGCAGCCTTCGTGCCCCTTAGTCCCGAGCATCCCCTTGACCGGCGGCAGAAGCTGGTGAAGGCCTTGAAGGCGCCGCTCATGCTTGTGTCTCCCGCAACATTGGGTATTTGCCAGGGCATCAACGTTCCTCTGGTTCCCGTGTCGGCACCTTTCGTAGCTTCTTTGCCGGAAAGCGCTCGTCTGGCCAATGCCACACCCGGGGGTGCGGCCTACGTGCTCTTCACCTCGGGCAGCACAGGCGAGCCGAAGGGAGTCATTATCGAGCATCGTGCCATTGCATCCAGCATCTACGGACACGGCGTCGCCATGAATATCCGTCCGGGTTCCCGGGTGTTACAGTTCTCCAACTACATCTTCGACGGCTCCATTACCGAATGCCTGGCGACGCTTGTCCTGGGGGGGACTGTCTGTGTCCCATCTGACGAGCAACGGCTGGGCAGACTCCCCGAGTTCCTCGTCATGGCAAACGTCGATTGGGCCATGCTTACTCCTACCTACGTCCGGACGCTGGACAGAGCCCAAGCCCTTGGAACGCTGAAAACGCTCGTTCTAGGAGGTGAAGCACCGGCGAAAGATGTTACTGACGCTTGGGTTGGCCGTGTCCATCTCCTGAACGCCTACGGCCCCGCAGAAGCATCTGTCTGCGTCGCGACACACGTCGTTCAGCCAGCACAGCCATCCCCGCGAACCATCGGGCGCGGGTGCAACAGTCGCCTATGGATCGTCGACGCCGAAGACCAAGAGCGCCTTGCACCGGTCGGCTGCGTCGGGGAATTGGTGGTGCAGGGTCCTGGACTTGCTAGGGGATATCTAAACGACCCCGAACGGACGCAACGGTCGTTTGTCAACGCAACGTCGTGGCTGCCTCCGGGGCAGCACCAAAGGCTCTACAAGACAGGCGATCTGGTCCGATACAATAGCGACGGGACCATCGAATACGTGGGGCGCAAGGACAGCCAGGTGAAGCTGCGTGGCCAGCGACTGGAGCCGGGCGAGATCGAGCATCACATCAAGCAGAGCCTGAGCCCGCAGTCGAGCTGCTCGGTGCAGGTTGTGCACGGCGCAAGCGTCGGCGGCGGCAGCGCACTCTTCGCGTTTGTCTGCGCGACTGGACGCGCTCAGGGGCCGAGTTCTGCGGCGAAGGGCGGCGTCCTACCCCCAGACGCAGAGGCCTTGCACCGGCTTCGAACGGTCGACCAGCGCCTGCACACCGCCTTGCCCGGGTTCATGGTGCCGTCGTACTACCTCCCTGTCGCTTACCTCCCTCTGAGTGCGTCCGGAAAGATCGACGCCCGAGCTCTGCGCGAATGGGCCGTCCAGTTGCCGGTGGAGGACCTCGCCGAGTACTCCCTAGCTGAGCGAGCCGAGTATGAGCCTCCAACGACCGACATGGAGAGGAAGCTCCAGCAGCTGTGGGCATCAGCCCTGGATATCCCTGTCGAGTCGATCGGCCGCAATGAAAGCTTCCTTCGACTAGGTGGCGACTCTGTCGTGGCAATCCGCCTCGTGGCAGCAGCTCGAAACCAGGGCATCTGCCTTTCCGTCTCCTCCATCTTCCAGAGCCCGCAGCTATCTCAACTGGCGTCATCTGCGCGCCTCGAACGCGTGGTACAAGATACCGCCTTGGAGCCGTGGGGCTTGATACCGCAGAGTCAACGGCCCTCGGCAGCAGAAACCATCCGAGAGCAGTGTGGGCTTTCGGCAGAAGACGTGATCGAGGATGCGTATCCCGCGACGGCCCTGCAAGAAGGACTGTTGGCGTTAGCCGTCAAGCAACCCGGGTCGTATAGGGCCTCCTTTTTGTACGAACTTGCAGAGGGCGTCGACCCTCGACGCTTTCAGGGGGCCTGGGAAACGACCTTGCGGGTTTGTGCCATCCTCCGGGTTCGCATCGTGCTCCATGGCCATCAGACGATCCAAGCCGTCGTTCGACGGCAGCAGGCAGACTGGTCGGCAGACACGGCTGGATCCTCGCGCCAGATGCAATACGGCACGCCGCTGTGCTACTACTCCCTGGTCCGCCGCGACGCGGGCAAGACGTATTTCCGCCTGATCATGCACCATGCAATCTTTGATGGCTGGAGTTTCGGTCTCATCATGCGCACGCTGTCACAAGCTTACAATGGCGCTGGACCTTCAGACTTGTCTCTGCCTCCTTATGCCGGCTTTGTCCAGTACGCTCTTACGCTGGACAACTCGCACGCTGCCAAGTACTGGTCCAGCCAGCTTGATGGAGCCTCACGGCCAGCATTCCCCTTACGAGTGGCCTCGAACCCCCCACAGACGGCAGAGTCGCCCGTTCCATCGAGCCGAACGCTGACCTGCCACGTACCGCTCGACGCAGGGCGTCAGCTTCCCGTAACCAAGGCCACCATTCTCAGGGCAGCATGGGCGATCGTAATGGCAAGATACAACGACAACGCGGATGACATTACCTTCGGCGCCGCAGTGGCAGGGCGGCAGGCCCCGATCTCTGGCATCGAGGATGTTGTTGGCCCAGTTCTGTCAACCGTCCCGGTGCGAGTCAAACTACCTAGTCAACAGTCTATGGACGACTTTCTCTATACGCTGCAGGCACAGGCCACTGACATGATTCCTTTCGAGCACATGGGTCTCCAGAATATTGCCAAACTTGGTTCCGGTCCACGCGAGGCCTGCGACTTTTCGTCCCTGTTCTCGGTGCAGCACAACACGATCGCATCCAAAGGGGAGTCGTCTTTGCTTGTTTCCGCCACAGAGTCCTCCCCGGATGCAGCACTGGACTTGGCCACTTACTTCACCTACCCCCTTGTCGGACAATGCTTCCTTTCAGAACAAGAAGCTACGCTGGAGCTGATCTACAACTCTGCCTCACTTTCGTCGATGCAAGTGGAAGGCCTGGCTGCTCAGTATCGCCACGTGGTCCAGCAATTGGTCCTGCAGAGCACCAGAGGGAGGGAGACGCCAAGGCTGAAAGACATCAAGCTGTTCGGAGCGTGGGATATGGCCCAGATTGAACGGTGGCAAGGCGTTCAAGCACCAGTAACTGTGCTCGATAGCAGCGTCCCAGAGCTGGTCTCCAGGAGCGCAGCGCAATGGCCCGACCAAGAAGCCGTATGTTCATGGGATGGCCGCTGCACATATGCTGAGCTGGAAAGCATGACGACCAATCTGGGAAGCCATCTGCGTGGCCGAGGAGTCGGCGGAGGCTCGCTGATACCGATTTGCTTCGAAAAGTCCATGTGGACAGTCGTCGCAACGATTGCCATCCTGAAGGCCGGCGCGGCATTCGTCCCATTGAATCCGAGTCATCCTCCCACCCGGCGTCGGCAGCTCGTGGCAGCTCTAAACGCACCCTTGATGCTCGTCTCCGAAGCCACCAAGCACTCCTGTCGGGACATGGACGTGCCGCTCGTCGCCGTGTCGGGGGCGTTCATGTCGGCCCTGCCACGGCGCACTTCCGAGCAGAATCATGCGAGCCCACAAGGCACGGCATACGTGCTGTTCACGTCCGGCAGCACAGGGGAGCCCAAGAGAGTGGCTGTTGCCCACAACGCGTTGGCATCGTGTGTGGTTTCACACGGGCAGGACATCGGAATCCAGCCCCGCAGCCGCGTGCTGCAATTCTCGGCCTACACATTTGATATCAGTCTGGCAGAGACGTTCTGCACGCTCTGCTTCGGGGGCTGCTTGTGTATCCCCTCTGCCGAAGAACGTCTCAGCAGCCTGGCCGCCTTTGTGCGAGACCGTCGGGTGAATGTCACCATGTTGACGCCGACGATGCTGTCGACCATCGCTCCCAAGGACGTGCCCGGCGTCAACACCGTCGTGCTCGTCGGCGAGGCGGCCACCCAGGGCGTCGTGGACGTCTGGTCGGACAAGGTCACTCTGATCAACAACTATGGGCCGAGCGAGGCGTCCATCAATACCAGCAGCCACCTGATACGCCGCGGCCAACGGTCGCCACGCACAATCGGGTCTGGGTGCAACTCCCGCCTCTGGGTGGTCGAGCCAGACAATACCGAGCGCTTGGCGCCGGTTGGATGCGTTGGGGAGCTCATCATCCAGGCGGCATCCGTCGCCCAGGGCTATCTCGACGATGTGGAGAGGACCGAGCGGTCTTTCATCCAGGCCCCGTCATGGCTCCCAGCTGGAACTCTCCCCAGGCTGTATAAGACTGGAGATCTCGTGCGGTACAACGACGACGGAACGCTGGACTACGTGGGGCGCAAGGATGGCCAGCTCAAGCTTCGTGGGCAGAGACTCGAGCCCGGAGAGATCGAATACCATATCAAGCAGATCCTCGGCCAGCGGTCGAGCTCGTCCGTCCAGCTCGTCCAAGGAGCGAGTGTTGGCGGCGACGCGTTGGTGGCTTTCATCTGTCTGTCCGGCCGCACCCGCTCGACGGACCATGTCCAACGCCAGCTGTCGTGGTACATGGACGATGCCACATCCGACCTGCTCTCCAGCCTTCACCAGAATCTACGAAGACTCCTGCCGGACTACATGGTGCCCTCCTACTATCTCCCCGTCGAACAGCTCCCGGTGACATCCTCAGGCAAGACAGACGGGCGAACCATTCGGGAGTGGGCCTCTGGCATGGAACGAGACGAGATGGCACAGTTCTCGCTCTCTACAAGTGCCCCATTCGTACCGCCAACGACAGCCATGGAAAAGAAGCTGCAGACGCTGTGGGCCGATATTCTCGGGGTCCCGGCGGAGTCGATCGGCTGCGAGGATAACTTCCTGCATCGGGGGGGCGACTCCATCGCTGCTATCCGCCTCGTCTCGGCCGCACGGCAGCACGGCATCACGCTCACCGTGTCTTCGATCTTCCTGGACGCACAACTGGGCCAAGTGGCGGCCTCTGCTGCGTTCGAAGCCGGCACCGACGATGGCGACGTCGAACCGTGGAGCTTGGTTCCCGGAGACGAACAGGCGTGGGTTGCCGCGTCGGTCCGCCAACAGTGTGGTCTTTCTCAGGACGAGGCGATCGAGGACGTCTACCCGGCCACTGCACTGCAAGAGGGCCTGATGGCATTGGCGACCAAGCAACCCGGCTCCTACGTGGCTCGCTTCACTTTCGAACTGGGTCACGCTGTGGACACGGCCCGTTTCAAAGAGGCCTTCCTGCACACCGTTGCCGCCTGCAGCACCCTGCGTACGCGCCTCGTCCTCTGGCGCAACCAGACCGTCCAGGCGGTCCTTCAACATGGTGCACAATGGCCGCGCGGAGACGTGGCATCGGCCAACACGATGGGCTATGGCACCCCCCTGTTCGTGTACACGCTCGAAGATGCCGGCGGCAGGAGAGAATTCCGTCTGGCCATGCACCATGCCATCTTTGACGGCTGGAGCGTGGGACTCATCATGCGCACGCTCTCACAAGCCTACCACGGAGGGCGTGTCGAAAGGCCGCCGGTGCCGTACGCCAACTTTGTCAAGTATGCCCTTTCGCTCGACCGGGAGCAGGCGAGCAAATACTGGCGAACACAGCTCGACGGCGCGTCAACGGCCGCGTTCCCCAGACGCATCGCTTCCAGCCCGTCTTGCAGCGAAACATTGACGCGCGACATTCCTCTACGCGCCGATGCCCACTCCGCTTCCTCTTCAACTGTTACCGTCGCGACAGTGCTCCGCGCAGCTTGGGCCGTTGTGCTTGCGCGGTACAACGACGGTGCCCCTGATATCACGTTCGGTGCGGTCGTCGCCGGGCGCCAGGCCCCGGTTCCTGGCATCGAAGACATTGCAGGCCCGGTCCTTTCTACCGTCCCTGTACGCGTGCAGCTCGATCGCGGGCAGCTGGTCGCCGGGTTTCTGCAACGTGTGCAGGCGCAGGCTGCGCAGACGATGCCGTTCGAGCAGCTCGGCTTGCAGAACATTGCTCGTCTGGGGCCCGATGCTAAGAATGCCTGTGACTTCTCCTCCCTCCTAATCATCCAGCATCGGGGCATCTTCCATGACGGCGAGGACCCGCTGCTCGTCGTTCCGGAAACGACTGGGTCCGCCGGAGCAGCTGACGGCGCGGCCACCTATTTCACATATCCGATCGTCGTGCAGTGCTTCCTTTCGGAGCAGAAGGCGATCCTGGAGCTCACCTATGATACTTCGGTGGTTCCATCCACCCAAGCGCAAGGCATTGCCGCCCAGTACATCCACGTGGTGCAACAGCTGATGAGGGCGCAGGAGCGCGGTCAGCGGGAGGAGCTCAAACTCCGAGACATTACTCTGTCCGGAGACTGGGACTCGGACAAGATTCAGCAATGGCACGAAATGCAGCCGCCCATCGAGATTGTCGATACGTGTATGCATCACCTGATCTCGAAGACGACTGCCAGGTTTCCAGGCAAGGAGGCCATCTTCGCCTGGGATGGACGGTGTTCCTATGCGGAGCTGGACCGCACGACGCACAACCTGGCCCAGTACCTGCGCGGGCAGGGCGTCACCCGCGGCTCCCTCGTGCCCATCTGCTTCGAGAAGTCGATGTGGGCTATTGTTGCCATGCTGGGTGTCATGAAGGCCGGCGGAGCCTTCGTGCCGCTGAACCCAGACGACCCTTTTGCGCGCCGCCAACGCCTGGTAGCTGGGCTGCAAGCACCCTTGATATTGGCCTCTCCTACGACTGCGAGCGTCTGTGACGGCTTGGACATCAACGTCGTGGCCGTCTCGTCGAGTCTCCTCGCATCGCTACCCACCGCCAGGGTCGAGTCGAACACTACGCCGCAGAGCGCTGCCTACGTGCTCTTCACATCGGGCAGTACGGGCGAGCCCAAAGGCGTCGTCATCGAGCATCAGTCTCTATGCTCGACCATTTGTCACCGCGGCGACGACGTTATCCTAACGGCCGACTCGCGTATCCTCCAGTTCTCGAGCTACGTTTTCGACATCAGCGTGTGCGAGATCTTTGCCTCGCTCGTCTTCGGAGCGACGCTTTGCATCCCCTCCGAGGCGGACAGGGTCGACAACTTGACGGGCTTCATAAACAAGGCAGAGGTCACATGTGCTATGCTGACTCCCACGGTGGCGAAACTCCTCACGCCCGTCGCAGTTGCTTCTCTCACATCCTTGCTCCTCGTTGGAGAGGCGCCGAGTGTGGAAAACGTCCAGACCTGGTCAGGGAGTGTGAACCTCATCAATGATTACGGCCCTGCCGAGGCCTGCATCTATGTCACGTCTCACCGCCTCCTGCCATCCGCATCCCCGACCACCATCGGACGCGGCTGCAACACGCGGCTATGGGTTGTCGAGCCAGACAACCACGATCGCCTGGCGCCCGTTGGCTGTGCTGGAGAGCTCCTGGTGGAAGGCCCCGGCGTAGCCCGTGGATACCTCAACGACGCCGGCAGGACGGAACAGGCATTCCTCTCGACCGCGGCCTGGCAGCCGTCAGCCAGCGTGCATAGGATCTACAAGACCGGAGACCTAGTGCGATATAACCACGACGGCACCCTCGAATACATTGGACGCAAGGATAGCCAGACCAAGCTTCGCGGCCAGAGATTGGAACCGGGCGAGATTGAGCATCATATCAAACAGGCTCTGGGAGATCAGTCGACATCTTGTGTTCAGATTGTGCATGGACCGGCCATGGGAGGCGGCGCCCTATTTGCATTTGTATGCGCGTCGGGCCAGACGGGTATCGTTGCTGAGACCGAGGACAACTTCGCCACGGCATTGGACCAAGACACACAGCAACTGCTGCAGAGTCTCGATGAGGCTCTTCGCGCCGTCCTTCCGCCATACATGGTCCCATCACATTACGTGCCGATCAAGCGGCTACCGATCACGGCCTCGGGCAAGACAAATGGCCGCTCACTGCGAGAGGCCGCTCTTCGCCTGGCGTCGGACGAGTTGGCTCAATACTCTCTGGCTTCCTGGGCCGAGCCCGAGCCGCCACAGGGCAATATGGAAGAGTGCATGGCAGGGCTCTGGGGCGACGTTCTCGGAGTCTCGTTGGAGAAAATCAGCCGCAGCGACAGCTTCCTCCAGCTAGGCGGTGATTCGATCTCGGCGATGCGCCTGGTAGCAGCCGCACGCGAGCAGAACATCAGCCTGACAGTTTCGTCCGTCTTCCGCGATCCGCGCTTGAGCCAAGTTGCCGCAGCTGCTGCCTGTGCGGATGAACGAGTCGAGCGCGTCGACGTGGCACCCTGGAGCCTGCTTCCACAAGAGCAGCACGCGGCCGTGGCAGAGGCTGTGCGCGAGCAGTGTTCCCTTCCAGCTGACGTTGACGACGACGTGATCGAAGACGTCTATCCCGCAACCGCCCTGCAAGAGGGTCTGATGGCGCTGGCCGTCAAGCAGCCAGGCTCGTACATGGCTCGGTTCTCGTTCAAGTTGGCCGACGACACGGACACAGATCGCTTCCAGGAGGCATGGCAAGCTACGCTCCTCGCCTGCGGCGTCCTCCGCACGCGGCTGGTGCTTGTCGGCGACGGTACCTTCCAAGCGGTCCTCCGCCCGCAAGGCCGGTGGCACAATGACGATATGAAGCATCTCACAATGAGCTACGGCACTGCGCTTTGCAGCAGTGCACTCGTGGGGAGCGACACAGGGGTGCGGTTCGAACTCGCGCTGCACCACGCCATCTTTGACGGATGGAGCCTGAAGCTGATCCTCCGTACCTTGCGGACGGCTTACGAAGGCGAGCCCCGGTCGTCGTCTCCGTTGCCGCTACCTCGGTATGCCAACTTTATCCAGCACACCCTTGCCATGAATACCGAGGACGCGGAGACGTTCTGGCAGCAACAGCTGAAAGGGGCTGCTCGGCCAGTCTTCCCCAGGCAGCCGGCCGAATCCCATGCAGCCAGCAGCCAGGCCATTACCCGCGAGATCCCCCTGCGTACCAGTCGTCGTTTGAACGTCACCACTGCCACGGTGCTCCGGACGGCGTGGGCGATTGTGCTGGCCCGATACAACGACGGCACCGATAACATCACCTTTGGTGCTGCGGTTGCAGGCCGACAGGCCCCCGTTGCCGGCATTGAAGATATCGTGGGGCCCGTCATTTCGACGGTGCCTGTTCGTGTCAGCCTCGGCCGGGACCAGCCCGTGTACGATCTCTTGCAAGGCGTGCAAGCGCAGGCCACGGAGATGATGGCCTTTGAGCAGTTCGGTCTGCAGAGGATTGCCAAGCTAAGCCCGGATGCACGAAACGCGTGCGCATTTTCCTCGTTGCTTGTTGTCCAACCAGACGCGGTCTTCGGGAAGATGGCAAACTCGCTCATGGTCCTGGAGCCGCCAGGTCGTGGCGGGCACGGCGACGCCGGTGCTTCTCCGCTCGCAGAATACTTCAGTTACCCGCTGGTCTGGCAGTGCCATGTGACAGATTCATCAATACACCTGCACGCCATCTTCGACTCCTCGGTGCTCAGTCGACCGCAGCTGGACGCCATGGCTGAACAATATTGCCATGTGGTCCAGCAACTGTGGAACGCGGAGGCCGAGCCCGGCATCAAGGTCCGGACAGGTGATGTTTCGCTCAGCGGACCCTTTGACCTGGCTCTTGCTCGAGACTGGAATAGCAGGATCCGTACGGAGGTTATCCCATCTACCTTCCATGCTCTAGTAGAGAACCAAGCGAGGCTGCGGCCTGATGCACCTGCCGTCTTTGCATGGGATGGCTGCCTGTCATATAGGGAGCTGAACGTAGCTGCCGACGGCCTGTCACATTTGCTTCGGCGGGAATACGGGGTCGTCCTGGATGACCTTGTCCTTGTCTGCTTTGAAAAGTCGGTCTGGTTCTACGTCGCCATTCTTGCTATCAACAAAGCCGGCGGTGCCTGGGTCCCTATCGATCCCTCCCATCCAGCGCACAGGCACAAGAAGGTGGCTGAGCAGGCTGGTGCACGTCTTGCTCTTGCGTCCGTCACGGGAACCGCGCAATGCAGAGGTCTCGTCGAGCAGGTCGTGGAAGTCTCGCCATCGCTTCGCCAGGGGCTTGCCTCGAAGCCGCTCGACATGCCTGCGGTCGAGGTCCTGCCCCGTCACGCGGCGTATGTCCTTTTTACATCGGGCACCACGGGAACTCCGAAGGGGATCGTGATGGAACATGGCTCGCTCTGCACTAGTCAAACTGCCAGTAGCCAGCGACTTGGTCTGGATGAACACGTGAGGTTGCTGCAGTTTGCGGCGTACGTGTTCGATCTCAGCATAGGCGAGATGATCGGTCCCTTGATCTCCGGAGGTTGTCTGTGCGTGCCTGCGGAACGTGATCGCATGAACGTCAGCGATCTGGCTGCCTTCATGCACCAAGCGCAGGTGAACTGGGCTTATCTGACCCCGTCGTTCGCTCGGCTCGTGGATCCGGAGACTGTGCCTGGATTGGAGCTCCTTCTCCTAGCAGGCGAAGTCGTTGGCAAAGACCAACTCGCGAGATGGGCCGGCCACGTCCGGCTAGTCAACGCCTGGGGGCCGTCAGAGACATGCTGTTTCAGCTCGTTGAAGGAGTGGGATGATGCTCGTCAACCCCCTCTGCTTCAATCTCCGCTCAACATTGGACATCCCGTCGGCGGGCGATGCTGGATCACAGAACCGGATGACCATCAACGATTAGCGCCAATCGGTTGTGTTGGTGAGGTTGTCATCCAGGGGCCGACTATTGCACGAGAATACCTCGCGGACCCCAAGGGCACTCGAGCCAACTTTATCACGCGGGACCTCCCAGCCTGGGCGCCCGACGTGCATTTGCCTGCGTACTCCAGGCTATACAAGTCTGGAGACTTGGCTTACTACAATCCAGATGGCACTCTAGAGTTCGTAGCCCGCAAGGATACCCAGGTCAAGGTCCGTGGCTTCCGCGTGGAGCTGGCTGAGATCGAACACCACGTGCGGGAAGGTCTCAAAGGCGTTGGCCAGGTCATTGTGGACGTCGTTGAGTCTGGCGGTTCGCCCAACGCCAGACTCGCCGCCTTCCTCTGCTTCTCGTTGGCGACGTCGACGCCCGGTAGCGGCGCTGACCGCCATGACTTGCTGCTCCCGCTCGACACGGCACTTGCCCGGCAGCTGTCTGACCTCAAGGCTCATCTCCATGCCAGGATACCAGACTACATGGTCCCTAGCATTTACATTCCCGTCAAGTACATGCCCTTTATTACTTCTCGGAAGACGGACCGCGGCGTTCTACGCGGTGCTGCAGCTGACCTCCCGGACAATGTGCTAGCGCAGTACATGTTGGCCAACATGGAAAAGGAGGCGCCAGCGACTGACAAGGAGGCGATGATGCAGACGCTATGGGCGGATGTGCTGAGAGTGTCTACTAATCTCATCGGCCGCAACGATAGCTTCCTACTACTCGGTGGCGACTCGCTCGCTGCTATACGCCTAGTGACCAAAGCTCGAGAAAAGGGGGTTCACCTCGCCGTGGCATCCATCTTCCGCGACCCGCGTCTGAGCCAAGTGGCAGTCGCCGCGTCATGCGAGCAGTCTGAGCAGATGAGCGCGGAGCCTTGGAGCCTGGTCCCAGCAAACGAACGCGCCTCGCTTATGGATGCCGTTCGCACGCAGTGCTCGTTGGCAGGCAACGACGTGGTCGACGACATCTATCCCGCAACCGCGTTGCAAGAAGGCCTGATGGCGCTGGCAACCAAGCAACCGGGCTCGTATATGGCTCGATTCACGTTCGACCTCGACGGCACGGTGGATATCGGCCGCTTTAAACGGGCGTGGCAGCACACGCTTCGGGCCTGCCACGCTCTGCGCACGCGCATCGTCCTGCACGGCACCTCCACGATCCAGGCGGTCCTCCAGCAACGGCAACAACGAGCGTGGAAGCGCGACGGACTGGGCGTCCTGAGCATGGAGTACGGGACGCCGCTCTGCAGCTATGCGCTGCTCGAACGCGCCGGCAGCCCCCGACGCTTCGAGCTCGCCCTCCACCACGCGATTTTCGACGGGTGGAGTTTCCGGCTGATCATGCGCACGCTCTCCGAGGCTTACCACGGAGCGGCGGCGACGCCCTTGTTCCCGTACTCCAACTTCGTCAAGTTCGCCACGTCGATGGACGCGAGGTCCGCCGGGGACTACTGGCGGGCGCAGCTGCGTGGAGCGACGCGGCCCGTCTTCCCCAGGAGCCCGACGGCCTCGCGCGCATCTTGCAGCCGAACCCTGACGCGCGAGATTCCTGTTCCGGCGGGCAAGCCGGGCGTCACCGTTGCGACGGTGCTCCGTGCCGCGTGGGCCGTCGTGCTCGCCCGCTACAACGACGGCGCCTCGGACATTACCTTTGGCGCGGCCGTTGCAGGGCGACAGGCGCCTGTTGTGGGCATCGAAGACGTCGTTGGCCCTGTCGTCTCGACCGTACCGATCCGTGTCAAGCTGCCAGGAGACGGTCCCGCCAGTGACTTCCTCCGAGGTCTACAGCGGCAGGCTGCGGAGATGATGGCGTTTGAACAGACCGGCTTGCAAAACATTGCCAAGCTAGGGCCGGATGCGAAGAACGCGTGCGACTTCTCGACGCTGCTCGTCATTCAGCCGCATGCTGTTTTCGGGAAGCTACCCGACTCGTTCATGTCCATGGCGCAGAACGAGGATGGACAGGGCGCAAGTCTCTCCGAGTACTTCAGCTATCCCCTGGTCTGGCAGTGCCATGTCTCGGACCAAGGAGGAATTCACTTGTACGCCATCTTCGACACGACCGTGCTCAGCGAGGGGCACATCAACACCATGGCGGAGCAGTATTGCCATGTAGTCCAGCAGCTGTGGGCTGCCGAAAGCAGCGAGGTCCTCTTGAAGGACGTCTCGCTCTGTGGTCCCCACGACACGAGACTCGCCCAGGCGTGGAGCGCCCCATCCGAGACGCAGTTGATCTCGGCGACCTTGCATTCCCTGGTCGAGGAGCGGGCACGAGCTCGGCCCGACGCGCCGGCAATCTGCGCCTGGGATGGGCAACTCTCGTACGGCGAGCTCAACGCGGCGGCGACCCGGCTGTCCAGGTGGCTGGTCCACGAGCTGAAGGTTATGCTAGAGGAACGGGTCATCGTCTGCTTTGAAAAGTCACTTTGGTTCTATGTCGCAATACTCGCCGTCAACAAGGCTGGCGGTGCATGGGTCCCCCTCGACCCAGCTCATCCACGGGACCGGCACGAGAAGGTAGTGAGCCAAGCGGGTGCTCGCGTCGCACTGACTTCATCAAAGGACACTCGGAACAAGTGCCATGGGCTCGTTGAAAGCGCTGTCGAAGTATCCGCCGACCTGGACAAGGAGCTCATGCTCAACGCAAGCCGATGCCCGCCAACCAAGGTCGACGTCAAACCGGGTAACGCCGCATACATCCTCTTCACCTCGGGCACCACGGGGACGCCTAAGGGCATCGTTATGGAGCACGGCTCTCTCTGTACCAGTCAGACTGCTATCGGGCGGAAACTAGACATGGACAGCCACGTACGGCTACTACAATTTGCAGCATACGTGTTCGACCTCAGCATCGGCGAGATGATTGGGCCCCTTATCGCAGGTGGCTGCCTATGCGTACCGTCAGAGCACGAGCGAATGAATGACCTTGCTGGCTTTATCAGCCGAGCTCGCGTTAATTGGGCCTACCTTACGCCGTCCTTTGCACGGCTTGTTGAGGCAGCGAGTGTCCCCGGGCTCGAACTGCTGCTCCTCGCAGGCGAGCCCGTAGGCAGAGACCATCTATTATCCTGGGTCGGCCGCGTCCGGCTGATCAATGGCTGGGGTCCCTCCGAAACATGCTGTTTTAGCTCGCTTCAAGAATGGGATTCCGCCAACGAGTCGCCGTTGAACATTGGGTACCCCATCGGTGCACGGTGTTGGATCGTTGAGCCTGACGACTGTCACCAGCTCGCGCCGATTGGGTGTGTAGGGGAAGTCATCATCCAAGGCCCAACCATCGCGCGGGAGTACCTCGCCAACGCCGAGGGCACCCGAGCCAGCTTCATCGAGCGGCTTCCCTCGTGGGCGTCGGACGCGCCAGGGCACTCTCGCTTCTACAAATCGGGAGACCTCGCGTACCATAACCCGGATGGGACGATGGAGTTCGTGTCGCGCAAGGACACGCAGGTCAAGGTCCGCGGCTTCCGTGTCGAGCTGGGCGAGGTCGAGCATCACGTGCGGGAAGGCTTCCCAGGGGTGCAGCAAGTCATCGTTGACGTCCATCAGAGCTCTGCCAAGCTCGCGGCCTACATCTGCTTCGCCTCGGAGACGTCGACCCGTGCAGACGACTCGGACATGATCCTCCCCATGGATACGAACCTCGCGGCCCGGTTCGCGGAGCTCAAGAGCTATCTGGGCATCCGGCTGCCCGAGTACATGGTCCCGGCCATCTACGTGCCGGTCAAGCACGTTCCATTCATCACCTCGCAGAAGGTCGATCGGGCGGTGCTCCGCAACGCAACATCACCTGCCGTAATGACCAACGAGGCGCTCGCCCGATACATGCTTGCGGACGCGGAGAAGGAAGCCCCAGCCAACGAGCGGGAGGCCGCGGTCCAGAAGCTATGGGCCGACGTGCTACGGTTGGCCATTGGGCTCATCGGCCGCAACGATAGCTTCCTTCAGCTTGGCGGCGACTCGCTCGCCGCGATACGCCTGGTCACCAAAGCTCGAGAACAGGGGATTCACCTCACCGTGGCATCCATCTTCCGCGATCCACGCCTCAGCCAGGTGGCAGCTGCGGCAGAGTTCCGAGAAGCCACAGAGGACGACGATGTCTCGGTGGAACCTTGGAGCCTGGTTCCCGCCAACAGAAGAAACACGATGGCGGCAGTCGTGCGCAGGCAGTGCAATCTGCGGAACACGGACGGAATCTTCGACACGTACCCGGCCACGGCTCTGCAGGAAGGACTCATGGCGTTGACAGCGAGGCAGCCCGGCGCGTACGTAACCAGATACATGTTCCAGCTACGCGCCGATGTCGACCTGGACCGCTTCAAGGCTGCCTGGGAACAGACGGTCCGAAGCATCGATGCCCTGCGGACGCGCATCGTCCTCCACGGCGGCAGGACGTGGCAGGCAAAGCTGGACGAGAGCCCCGAGTGGCTGCCGACCCAGCGGTTGTCGACGTACGAAACGCCGCCGGAAGCCGTGGCCATGGGCTACGGGACTCGACTCTGTCTTTACGCACTCGTGGATGGCGGGCCCGGCAAGCATCACTTCGCCCTGACAATGCACCATGCCGTCTACGACGGGTGGTGCCTCCGGCTCATCGCGCAGACGCTGTCTCACCTCTACGAGGCAAACCCCGAGCCCGTCAGGCTGGCTCCCTACGCCAAGTTCATCGACTTCACCCTGCGCCTGGACCAGAAGGCGGCCGCTGCGTTCTGGAAGGCCCAGCTCGGCGGAGCCAAGCGCACCATCTATCCGCAGATGCCCAAGACGCTCAAACCAACATCGGACTCGTCCGGGAGGACCCTTTGCCACGAGGTCGCGTTGCGCACGCCCGCCGCAACAGTCACCATGGCGACGGTGCTGCGAGCGGCCTGGGCAATCGTGCTAGCCCGGTACAACGACGATGCCGACGATGTCACGTTTGCCTCGACCGTGACGGGCCGGCAGACGCCGGTGTCGGGCGTGGACCGAATAGTCGGACCCGTCATCTCGACGGTGCCGGTCCGGGTCAAACTAAGCAAGACGCAGGGCGTCTCCCAGTTCCTCCGGGACGTCCACCTCCAAGCGGCCGAGATGATTCCGTTTGAGCAGATGGGCTTGCAAAACATCGCCAAGCTCGGAGCGGAAATGCGAGAGGCGTGCGACGTGTCCACGCTGTTCGTGGTTCAGCCCGAGGAACTCTTCGAGCAATCGACGGACGGCCTCCTGTCGTCCCAGCCCACCGAAGCCGATGCCCTGTTCCGAGGCTACTTCAACTATCCGCTGGTCGCCCTGATCTATCTCCGGCGCGAGTCGGCGTTCCTGAATCTCATCTACGACGCGTCGGCCATGTCGGCGGCCCAGGTGCAACGCATGGCCAGACAGTACGAGTGTGTGGTGGAGCAACTGCTGGCGCACACCGGCCTCGAGGACGGTCGCCGCTCGCCCAAGCCGACGCTGGGCGACATCGGCCTCTGCAGCACGGCAGACGTCGGCCAGGTGCTGCAGTGGAACGACAGCCTGCCGCCGATGGATGTCACCAATGCCTGCGTGCACGACCTCATCTCGCAAGCTGCAGCGCAGGCGCCCGGCAGGGAGGCCATCTTTGCGTGGGACGGGACGTGCACGTACGGCGAACTGGACCGCATGGCCGCCGATCTAGCAGGCTTCTTGAGCGATGAGGGCATCGGGCCGGAGTCCCTAGTCCCCGTGTGCTTCGAAAAGTCCATGTGGACCATCGTGGCCGTGATGGCCATACTGAAGGCCGGCGGCGCATTCGTACCCCTGAGCCCAGAGCATCCGCTTCCGCGACGGCAAAGACTAGTGGCCCAGGTAAAGGCCCCCCTGCTGCTCACATCCCCGGCCACAAGGGGCGTCTGCGAAGGCATCGGGGTCCCGCTCGTCGTCGTGTCCCGCGAGTTCGTCACGTCCCTGGCACGCCAGACGCGACATCCTGCCGTACAGGCTGCCCCCCGCAACGCGGCATACGTGCTCTTCACGTCCGGCACCACTGGCGAGCCAAAAGGCGTGGTCGGGGAGCACAGGGCACTTGCATCAGGGGCTCTCCATCTCGGGAAAAACATTGGTCTCACCTCGGATACGCGCATGCTGCAGTTCTCCAACTACATCTACGATGTTAGTGTTAGCGAAATCTTTGCCACGCTCCTCTACGGCGGTAGCGTCTGCGTCCCCTCCGAGGCCGAGCGCATGAGCAACATGGGAGCCTTCATCAACCGCTCACGAGCCAGCTTCGCCATGATCACGCCGTCTTTCGCGAGTACGCTCGCGCCGGCGGACGTGCCGACACTGGAGGCGGTCATTCTCGGCGGTGAAGCGCCGACCCTCGACAGCATCCGGACGTGGGCCGGCAGAGTGCGGCTGATCAACAACTACGGCCCGGCCGAGGCGGGTGTCACCACAAGCCAGCATTTGCTGCAGCAGGGCAGTCGCGCCGCGACCACGGTCGGCCGCGGCTGTAACAATCGTCTCTGGATTGTCGAGCCAAGCAACGCAGATCGCCTGACGCCCGTGGGCTGCGTGGGGTGGCTGGCGGTGCAAGGCCCGTGTCTCGCCCGCGGCTATCTGGACGACGGGGCCCGAACCGAGGCATCGTTCCTCGAGTCGCCCGCCTGGCTGCCGCCCGATTCGGTGCACCGGCGTGTGTACAAGACGGGCGATCTCGCGCGGTACAACGACGACGGCACGGTCGAGTTTGTCGGCCGCAAGGATAACCAGATCAAACTCCGCGGACAGCGGTTGGAGCCCGGCGAGATCGAATACCACATCAGGCAGAGTCTCGGGAAGAACCATACGGTGTCTGTCCAGGTTGTCCATGGTGTCGGGGCAGCCGCGTCGCTGGTGGCGTTTGTGTGCGCGCCGGCCGGAGCGTGAGGGCTTCCAACGGCGATGAGCATGGTGGGCTATGTAATGCAGGGGCACGTACGTACCCCCTGCGAAAGGAGTCGAGGGAGTTGGAAGGCGTAAACTACGGAGAATGTTTTTCCCTTTTTTTCCTTTTGTCTTTTGATTCGATGGCGTTGGCGGCGGGAAATACATACGAGTACTCGTAGATCATTAAGAATGTAGATGACGGTATGGATCATCGTCGTTCCCAGGGAACCATCTTCCTTGCATCGCGTGCTATGTTATCGCTATGAGCGTGACCCGAATCCCGTTAAATGCGTGATCAATTGATATGACTTCTATGACTCTTCTAGCTGCCCAGGGAGCCTGGAAAAAGGATTCCTTTTATCCTTGCAGCTATAGCTTTATCTGACTGCTTCCGGGCCTGCCGGATCCGGCAGACCGAATCCGGGTCTGCGTCGTCAACCGGTCTATCCGACATATGTACGACATAGGTTCCGTAGTGGGAAATGGGAGTGAGACTACGGAGTACATTGTCAGACGTCGTCCAGGTGACAGGTCGGTGGTCGTGCAAGGCTGGCCTGCCACGCCTGTAACGTGTTTTTTTCCGCAGATTTCAATAACGTGAAGCTTGCCTCTTCGCAAACGAGAAGCACCGGTCTTCCTTTGTCTTTTCGCAAAGCCCTTTCTGGTTGTGATCCCAAGAGGATCTCACTATCCGTCGAGTAGACTCTGCTCTGTTGTGATCGCGTACATAGATAGGATGGGTGATGGGATCCCCCCCCCCCCCCCCCCCAAAAAAAAAAAAAAAAAAAAAAAAAAAGAAAAAAAAAAAACCCAGAAAACAAAGATAAGATCAGAACGAAACAGACCGCAGATAGACGGCGAGTCCCAGCTTTTTTTTACGAATCATGGGAAGCCTACGGCGTCTTCTATGTCGAGGATCCAAGTTAGGTCTTGGGCGATATAGACGGGCGTACTATCGCTATGAGCGTGGCCCGAATCCCGATGAATGTGTGATCAATTGATATGTGTGTATGACTCTCTTGGCTGCCCAGGGAGCCTGGACAAGGGATTCCCTTTATCCTTGCAGCTGTAGTCCCCGTGACCCCTATCCAGCTGTTGCCCCTATCCAGCGTTGGCTGTGTGTGTGTGTTAGTGGCGTCTGACTTCAATTGTAGCCCCTAGCGGCCCCTAGCAGCCCCTATTGACCTCGAGTCATCAATCCAACGAGGCTTCATTCTTCTAAGGAAGAATGTCTCTAGCCACCGTCTCTGAATACAGACATCCGAGTCATCAATGTAATGTGGCTGCCCAAGGGGCTGCCGAGTCAACCGGTCTATCCGACACGTACAGCTGCGTCAATAATGCACGAGTTCTCTCCGGTGAGGGACTGGACAGTCTCGCGCACGTGCATCTGAACGCTGTTTCGGAGGGACATGGCGTACGTGAAGCCATCGTGCCATACTATTTATAGTACTATGAAGCGGCGTTTGATTCTGCTTTCTCCGCTTGCGATTCACTCCATTCCATAAATGCCGCACCAATTGCTCTCCATTGCCGGGGTGTAATGGTTTTCGAAAGAATGCTAAATTTTGATCCTCGAGTGTATTACGTTGTTCTTGATAACCATGTATAAATAAATTAAGCTATAGAGTATTAGTGCTAATATTTCAACCTATGCTGGAATGAGCGTTGGCGAGAGCCCATGCCGTTCGATCACAAGGATCATTAGGCTGTCCAATCGCAGGTGAAGTGTCGGGTAGCGTGATACCGTTAATATCGTATGCTATTTTACTATATGGTAGGTAGGTATCATAGGAAAGAATTTTATCGCGAAACCGTGTCAGAACGAGCCTCATAACCAAGACTACGTGATCAACCACGTGACCTCATTTTACTATAGGGGGTGCAGAATCCGCCCCTGAGTAGAGGCACACACGCAGAAGAATAACAACACCACGGATCAATTGATCAAGGCACAGCTATATGACTGCGAATGCCCTCATTTTAATCTTGCCCTATTTGACATACCTTTGAGCGTTCGACGACGACAGCAACCTACCCACACACACCGGTCTGACAAACCGTCCGTGGCCGTACGCCTCTATAATAAGATGTATGTTTACATAAAAAGAAGCATATTGATGTAGCGATATTAATTTACACGCATGGGTGTGCATATATTAATAAAAACGTAAAAATTACCGAAGACACAAACTTACATGGGAAAGGACCAGAAGGGTTCTCGATTCAAACATCTATCGAGCCGCTTCGTTTGACGGCATCTCCGTGAGCCTTTGAACCCTGTTGCGTCGGTGCCTTCGTATCAACTGGTCTCGTTGTATGCCTGATCTCGCCATAGATCACCTTGCACCGGCATATCCAGGTCTACATGTCCAGGTCTACATGAACCGAGAGGTTGTCTTTCTCCCGCCAACTCCTCCGTCTCGCTCTATGAGTAGAGATTCGCATCTACCTTGCACTAATCAATGCGCGAGGTTGTTTTCATACAGCTTCTTGAACAACGACGACGGGTCCGCGAGCAGCCGGTCCGGGGTGTCGTACTCGGCGACCCGTCCCGCGTCGAGCACAACGATCTTGTCAAATTGCCGGATCGTTTCCAGCTTGTGCGCGACGGTGATGATGGTCCAGTCTTTGAACCACGTGCGGATGAGCCCATCCACCACGGCACTGTTGGTGTCGTCCATGCTGCGACGAGACTTGTCAGTCGATTCCCTTGGCTTGACTGTAACGCTTGCTGCAAGATGCACTCCTTACCTGCTCGAGACCTCGTCCAACACGAGCACTCTGCTTTCGCGGGCCATGGCACGGGCGAATGCTAGCAGCTGCAGTTCGCCAAACGAGAGAGTATCCTCGCTGATGACCAAGTCTAGTCCGCCTCGCGGCTCGACGGCGGCCCACAGATGGGCTTTTTCCAGAATGTCGATGATCTCTTCGTCGGACTTCGTCGCCCGAGGGTCGATGTTCAGCCGTAATGTGCCGTCCAGAGTCAAGAAGTCTTGTGGCACGCCGACGACGACGTCTCGTAGAGTGTCATGGGCCACCGTGGCAATATCCACATCATCGATCATGATCGACCCTTGGTCGAGATCGACCATCTTGAACAACGTCAGAGCAAGAGATGATTTGCCGCTACAGAAAAGACAACATGGTCAGCCATACGAGAAGAACACGTATACTACATCGCCAATGGAGTGTGCGTACCTCCCCGTTCGCCCACAAATTCCAACCTTGGAACTTGGCGGGATCTCCAAGTTGATGTCATGCAGAACTCGGCCGGTCCCCCTGTCGCAATGATCAGCCAAACGGTACGGTGGAGGACAAGGTGGAAGTGGCCAGTCTGACTTACGGATACGAGGCAGATACATTGCGAAACGACACCTTTCCTTTCGATGGCCACCCTTCTCCAGGAGGGCCCGTCCAAGGCTGGTCGAGTTTCTCGGGCTTGATTGAAAAGGCAAACCTTTTCACGCGTGCAACGGCGCCGATGGAGATTTCCAGCTGGACCCAAGTGACCAGCAACATCTGGACGGTCGAACTGAAGCCCACGACGTTGCTCAGGGCGAGGCCCATGAAACCCACCCCGATTTGCTCGCGCAGCGTTGTCGTGATGGTTATCAGGATGACCGCCAACACGGCGACGGTCATATCACTCGCGAATAGGAGCCACTGCTGCAAGCACGCGAGCAGGTACACCGGGCGTTGTGAATCGTCGAGGCTCTTGCACATGGCGTCCATGATGCCGTCTTCGAAACCAAAAGCGCGGATACTTGCCAACCCGTCCAGGGTCTCGATGGTCTGAGAATACAAGGGTGCCTTGTGCTCGATGTCAAGGAGTCGCATCTGCCGCGACGTCCGCAGATAGAACTTTTGGATCAGGTAAAACACCAGGATGATTAACGGAAACGTGGCGGCAATGTACCGGCCAGTCACTCCGATGAGGACACACTGTCCGATGACAGTGGCAAGAGCTGTCGCACGCCATCAGTACGTGTGGGAACCGCCAAAGGCCCAGCCTTGTATGGAAAAGATGCTGCTTACAGACGGCCGCTCCAAGCGCGCATGCCGGTAGCTCCATGTCGATCAATTGCATGTCTTGGCTGAATCTGTACGGACACCATGGTCAGCATGCACGCATCTCCCACTCGAGCGGTGGCGTCGAAAGACGTACCGGTTCACCGTGACTCCTTGATCGACCGTGTTGAAAAACGACATCGGGGCCCTGCGGACGCGTCAACGGAGAGTCATGATGTTAGGCAACAATGTTCCCGTACCGCGAGACCGTTTGGACCAGCAGCGAGTGGAAGTAGAGTCCCGTCTTCGTAATGACTACGATGAAAATCTCCCTGCAAAAGTTGGTCTTTAGCATGTTCCATCGACCATCCATGGACACGCAGCATAAGGGAAGGCAACGAACCAGCCCGCGACCAAGTTGGATATGATGCCAATCACTCCAAGGGCAGCGTACACGCCCAACCACTTCCCAGTCGGAGTATCCGGGTTGACTGCGATAGCCTCTGTCCACCAGAGCAACCAGATCTCTAGGCAAGAAATAGTCAGTGATGCATCTTCTGAGATACCTCGACCCGACTTACGGGAAAACGCATCGGTGGAGGCGCCCACAATCAACGCAGCTACGAATACCAGAGTTGACTTGACCCCGGCGGCGCGAGCATAGTACTTGTGGACCGACGCGTCGCCGGTTTGACGCGTGATATCGATTTCCCGGATGATGGGCTGATCGAGTTCTCCTTGCTCACCATTCCTGGTTCCTCCAGAGGAACTTTCGCTTGCGGGAGAAGTTTTCTCCTCCTTTGATGAGCTTAGAGTCTCTTCGTCCTGCTGCATTTCGGGGGCTTCATTGCCCGGGACCAGACCGCTCTCGTGCGGACGCCCTTGATAAGCTATCTTGCCGTCTTGATCCATAGTCACAATGTGATCCGCATGGCGAACACAACGATCTATCGCAAAACACGATCAGCATCGGGGGCGTCAGTAAGTGGACCCCCAAGGCGGACTGACTGTCTGAAGAGGAGATGATGCTCGTCAAGCCACTGCTTCGGAAGAGACCATACGGGCCCAGGAGACTGTTCATGACCATTTCCGAGGTGGCATTGTCCAGTCCCTTGAATGCATCGTCGAAGACGCAGAGCTGCCCTCGGGCGTAGACGGCCCTTGCGATGGCCTGGTCGGACACACGGGGTCAGTGGAAAAGGTGCCGGGGACGCCGGGGAAGAGGCAGCGAGCGAGACTTACGATTCTCTGTTTCTGACCGCCACTGAGCAAGGTGCCTTTGTTCCCCAGCAAGGACTGGTCCCCTGCAGCGAGTGCGGCGAAATCTTGTTGTAATGCGCACGCACGAACCGTCCGCAAGTACCACTCTTCGTCGTAGTCCAACCTGCCCACGATGGCCCCTCGAATCGTGCCGTTGGGAAGCCATGGCTTCTGGGCACAGTAGGCGATGTCGAGCGAGGCAATGCAAATGGTGCCTTCAACTGCCGTTAACTCGCCGAGGATGGTGTTGAGCAGTGTCGTCTTGCCGCAGCCCGTCGGGCCCAGCAGCACAGTAACCGCGGACGAAGGAATGCTCAGCTCGCGAATGTCAAGGACCGGCTTCTCGCTTCCTGGCCACGTCAGAGTGGCATTGACCGTGACCATGATACCATCGGGGAGGGATGGTTCTTCGGAGAACGTCTCCTCGGTACCAGCCTTCTCGTTCGTCTCCTCCGGGCGTTGAGCAGCCGCCTCGGCGGATTCTTGAGTCGCGCTCGGTTTGTCTGTACTGTATGGTGACGATGCGAGGTGTGACCATATCCTTTTATCTTCTTTCTCATCGACATTGAGGTACTGTTGTATGCGATCAAAGGAAGCAACGGCACCGGCCACGGCCGGCAGAGCAACGCTAAGATTAGTCAGGGGTCGATTCAGAAGTGCCAGTATAGACAAGGACGTCAAGGCTTGCGAGATGGACAGACCGTCCGATCCCGAAGAAAGACCGACGAATCCGGCGAACGACAGTACAGGATTGAGTGCGGGAAGACAAAGGGCTGTGTCAGGTTGGTTAGCGGGTTGAGTCTTCCCTGCACTCTGTTTCCGGCGAAGAGGCCAACGTACGGAGGATGGTGGCAGCACCGAACCACAATCGGAACGTCCGAGAAATCTGCAGCTCACGTACTCTCAGCTGCTCGATAGCCGCGAAGGCAATCGAGTTCAGCCCGGCCATGCGATACGACTTCACGTTGCCCAGTGTGCGCGAGGTAGCCGCGACACGCACTTCCGAAGCCTTGATCCACGCTGCCAGTTTTATCCCCACGGGGACCGCCATGAATAGGGCAACAAGGATGACGACTGTCGAGGGCCATTTCACGTCAGATCCAAGGGAGGCACCCGTAAAAAGATGTTGGCGAGGACTTACAGAACACCACGCCAAGCGGGATACCCATTGCCGATCCTATCTGTCGCCAAAGGAGAAAAGCCCCGAGTCCGATCTCGATGAACGTAGCCCAGAGATCGTGGATGGCCATAACGCCGCCGTCAATGGTCTCGATGTCGGTGGTTATCAGGGTGAGGGCTGAGGCCGAACTGGCTTGCGCTAGATCGATGCGCAACGTCTTTCTCGTAATGCAAGGTACGAGTGCGCCTCTCATGTAGGCCGTGGCGCGTACCATTCGCCATTGCTGCTGACCGGTGGATATCTACACAACCATTCAGCACGCCACCGTGTCAGCGGATGACTCCGTATTCAATATTCATAGTTATTTTCGGGGGACGAAGTGGACGCACCGCAATGCCAGCGTAGACCAGTGCATAAGCGCCGATCAACCCGTAGCCGATATTGTTGAACTCGGTCTGGTTAGGGGTGCCGGCAAAGGACATGGCCCTCTCGACCAACAGAGGTTGAGTGAAGAGGAACGCGATCTGACAGAGCTTCGGGATTACTCCAGCAAGGATCATCCTAGAGTGAGCGGAAAGCCAGGTTGATAATAAAGCGCCCGACTGGGACTTGTCAGGCACTGTTCCCAAAGTCAGTATCACGCACAGGACAAAGATCGCCCCAGAGGAGCTGGACAATCTTGGCAATCACCAAGAAGTGTCAACAAATGTCAAACTTACCCTTGTCCCAGGCGTCATTGAACTCGGCTTGTAACTTCTCGGCCTCCAACTTGACGTCTAGCGGGGGCAGATCGGAGAGGGTCAGGACCTGGCGGCTGCCTACGAGCAGAAGAGGGTTCAACCAAAAGAACAGACTCCTGTTGAAAGTGCCGCCCAGGCTCTCCCCCGCCCACCTGGAGAAGGGTTCGCGAAGCACGGGGCGTTTCTCCCACGACTCGAACAGGATCCCCACGGCTTGAACGACCATGGACGCAGTGAATACGGCGGGGATCGCGGCCCCGTCCTGCAGCAACCACAGCGTCCGAGTGCGGGCGAGGTTGAGCAGGGTGGAAAAGAACAGGTACATCTCGATCTCGAACGACGGCCGCACGGATCTCTCATGCTCCTGCCAGGACAGCAACAGATACGCGACGGCTGCTGCAAAACTCAGGACGGCGGCGGGCACCGACGCCCGCGTTCTCGTCGCCGCAGCTTCGGAGCCCGAGTCCGCCCATAGGACCAGAAGTGTGAGGCGCAGGACGATGAGACAGGACGCTGTTCCCTATGCGGGAGGGAAACCGTTAGACCGCGGCATGCAAAGATGCTCTCTCACGACTTGGACGGTTTCGATGGAGAAGAAGGGGGCGGATGACAGGAAAAGCTCTTGGACTCCATGTTGTCGAGAGACATACCAACTTGCAGATCCTCCGAGTTCGGTTATCGATGTCGTGCTGCAGCTTGATGTCCTGTCGAAGGCGTCGTCGCGCGAGCGCCGCCGCCGCCAGAAGGAAGACTGCATCAACAGGTATCGCGAGAATGCTCTCTTCGAACAAGAGGGTGAAGTCGAACCCACCACGACAGGTTGACCCGGCCCAAGGGCCAAACGAGTCGTCGGGGCAAGACGGCGGCTGGGACATCGGATCCGCCATGGACTCTCACTCAGATTCCAAACAAGGAAGACGCCGTAGTTGCAGGCAGTCTGCGGGCTGCTACGATGCGGTGTCTAAAGATGTCAGGTGTCCAAACCACCAGTTCGTTGGTGCTGACGCGACGTACATGTGCACGCCAGCAAGGCTCGGTTTCCCTTCTGGGACGTGGCTGACTGTCCACCGCTCCCCGGGCTGCCAGTCAGCCGCCAAGCTTTTCGTACCTGTATTAATTGCCGGTGTGGGTCCGTCTCGGCTGGGCGGGAATGGCCCGAAATTAGTCGCAACGCACCAACCCTTGGTAGGAAAGTGATCGGCCGATCCCCTGCCCGGCCCGGATGTACCGTTTTGGCCCCGCCACTTAGGACTGCTACGAGTAAGTGCGAGTACGAAGTACGAGTACGGGGTATTACAAGCAAGTTCTTGAGGCCACGCTGGCTGTGTTGAAGCTATGTACGTGGACGCCACGTTGGCGGTCTAGGAGAGGGAGGGGGGGTCACTTGTTGTACCCGTATTCACCTTTGGCCCCAACGTCCGCACGTACCCGAGCCGAAGCAAACACATCATAGTGACGAGCGTCCAGGTCGATGGCCCAGCTCGAGGCATTCGGGATACCCGCCCGTCGCCAGTCCGAGCAGCGGACCCGAGCGGAGGTAATCGACCTGAGCGCCGCGGACGCGATAGTCACCATCGACGCATCGCCGGACGCATCGCGTCACGACGGCGGCCGCCAGCTCTGCACACTCTTCGCGACACCGACATTCCCCGCACGGAACACCCAAAGGTGTCGGGTCGCAAAACGGACTCGTACTGATGTCTGGTGAGGGGTGCTTGGGAGCGACTTGTTGGTACTGTTGGTACTGTTGGTTACTGTAAGCTACCATAATGCCAGGTCACTGAACGCTGGGCTATCCGTGCTGCAATTGGTCGTCTATGATAAAATCGGTGCTATTTTACAGCGCCAACGAATATGAATTATACGGGTTTTTTTGCGGGACCAGATTTGGAGACTGTAATACATGTGTTGCACTCGGCGCATCCGTTTTCTAATTCGCTCCCGACGAGTGTAATCCCTGTGTTGCTGATCTGGATGCCGCTTTCTGATTCCTAACGTCCAGTCACGTGCAAGATCACTAAGCTCAAATTGGTCCACCATAATCTCTGCAACCACTCCCCGCCACGCTTCGCGGGTGCTACGAAAGGTCGGAGCCATGTGTAGCTGAGTGGACGTGCGGGGGAGGAGGTGGCGCAGCTTTCTCGCTCGTCTACAATTCCCATCTTGATGGGTTTGGCTTGGCGCCAGGTTCCAGCTTCGATTTCCTCGAAAGGTAGGTCTCTTATACACTTGTTCGACGGGCTGTATATCACAGTCGTTGGCAACTTTGATCATGGTAGAGGCGTCTTTCAGTAAAGCTTCCAGCGAGGCTGCAAACGCCAACGCCTGAAGATATCCTTACACTTTTCCTTCAGTCTTGTGACTGACTGATTCGACATTGAGAAGACCTCGGTATCAAAACCGTTGAGGAATCGAGATTGTCGCTGAAGTTGAAGGACCTTTCTTGCCGCTCGCAATCTACGTACATTATCATGGCTAACAGAGTGGCAATAGTTACATGGCTACGTACCCTTATCAGAAACTCCGAGGGGGCAAGTCAATCCGGCTTTTGCATCTTGCGCCCGGGCACGCCCTCGAACCGTTACGATGTAACCTTGTACATAGCTCTTTGCTACAACAACCAGCCTATGACGCTCTGTCCTATACCTGGGGCCCAAAGGACAATCCTGGAACTATCCTCTGCAATGAAGTCCAAATCCACGTAACCAGAAATCTACACGCTGCGCTCGTGAGATTTCGGCATAAATATGAAGCAAAGATCATGTGGATTGATGCTGTTTGCATCAACCAGAACGACATTGACGAGAAAACCGAGCAGATACGTCTCATGACAGACATTTATTCGCAAGCTCAGCGGGGCCTGATTTGGCTGGGAGACGATCAAGACGAGGATAAGAAAGCTTTTGCAGTTTTGCAGAAGCTTGATGGCTTTATTCATTGGTATCACAGCGAAATACCAGTCGCTCCATGGCACCTACAAGGCCGATCACTTCCTCTACAGATCCCAGCTGTCGCGACCAAGCTTCGAGACCTGGAGGTTTTACCAAGCGATTGGTCGTGTCTCAATACTTTCTTTCGGCGATCTTGGTTTAGCAGGGCCTGGGTCATTCAAGAAGCAGTATTAGTCGCGGATAACCCCCTTCCCACGATTTTGGCCTGTGGGGAGCTCGAAATCTCCTGGAATAAGTTGGCCAATGTGGCAGAGGGAATAGTATCATTGGGCCTTTTTTTCATATATGGATCTGGCTCGCTTCGAGGGCTTGGGCACATTACTGTCTGTCTGATGGAACGCTTGCGGCGCAGCCGGAGGGATCCTACCTCGCGCATGCTGCTTACGATGCTGGACTCAACCCGCGAAACCTGCGCTACTGACCCTCGAGACAAAGTTTTTGCTCTCTATGGGTTAATTAATCAGGAAGAATCCAACGAGCCCTTGTTGCTTCCAAACTACAACAAGAGCTGTACTCAAGTCTATACAGATTCTGCGATTTACTTCTTGAGGAAATTCAAATCGCTACTTCAGCGTGTGCCATGGGCTCTTCCCCAAAACGGTGGACACGGAGGGGTCACTGGCCTTCCTTCTTGGGTCCCTGATTGGAGTAAAAGACACGCCGTTCCGCTTTTGCAGTCAAACACTTACTCCGCCGGCGGCGACTCACAGCCCGAATTTCGAATTTGCGGGAGCGGGACTGTCCTGAGCATTAGAGGGAGAGTTCTGGATCGTCTCGACAAACTAATGAGCCCGGACATCATTATTCAGGACCACCAAGCTCGGCAACATCAAGATTTTTTGTCCCAATTAAACTCGACATTGGATTACAAGAGAAACTGGTACAGATATTGCGCGTCGGCCTGTTGGAGTTTGAGCGGCCGACCGATCGAAGAAGATATTCCGTGTCCTTCACGCCATGACAGCTATCCGACGGGAGAGTCGTTGCAAGAAGCCTTTTGGAGGACTTTAGTCTGCAACAACAACATACAGCGACAAAAAATCGGCAAAGAATATGGGGCGTACTGGAACTTGGTTCACCGCCTGTATTGCCACGGTAAAGATATCCTTGCAAACCGGCCTACTCTGGAGGAAATCACGGCCATGATGTCATTTGAGGAACCGATGGGTTTGTTCGCAGAGGGACGTCGGTTCTGCACAACTTCCAATGGTCACATGGGGTGGGTGCCCCAACGAGCGCAATTTGGAGATGTCGTGTGCATCTTCCAGGGGTCGCCAGTACCTTTTGTCGTTAGGAAGGCTTTCTTTAAGGATGCTCGTCTTCCATTCCTAATCCGACCGGCTAGCCAATACTTTGAACTTGTTGGCGAGTGCTATATCCATGGCTATATGGAAGGCGACGGCATCAAGGCACAAGGCTACGAGTGGGATGAGATCATGTTGCGTTGAGACAGGTACCCGTTGGGTAAGGGACAACAACCAGACAAGGGCTATCGTTGTGGGATGATGAACGAAAGTAATCCATGATTTCACGACAGTGTATCTTCTTTCTATGCCTTAAATCTCGAAACTGTCATAGCCGTTTCAACCGGCGTGTCGTTGTTATCGGTGGAAATAGTGTTCTTAGTATGCCACCTGCTCTATCATTTCGAGGGTGAACGTAGGCGTCTCCTATTATAATCCCACAGCCAAGATAGTGCATAGACATTTAAACGACAAGCGATATTTTTTCGAACCCGCACCCAACTTTGGGTTGGCTGTTGCGGTGCGGCTGACAATGATTCAACATAGAAGAGGCATGAGACTGATCAGCTTGCAATTGGGCGCAGAACCTCAAGATTTTACCCTTGGCATGTTAAGAAGTTCTCCAGAGCAATCAATTCAGAAATGTAAGTGTTGATTAGGCTTTATTGCACGCTAGCTGACGTACTTGTGCTTTTAAACGTATTATTGAATTGGCCACTGTTTACTTAATGGATTCATGACCGTTAAGTGCTCCTTTGTACATCCGCCATCATGTCTATTTCAACGGATACTACTGGCTGCTGCGTTTATGTGCATAATCCATATACTTTTGGAGGTATATCAAGGCGAGGCACAAAGTATTCGTAGAGGGTGTTTTAGGAATCCGAAAACTAGTGCGTCGCGTTCCAAAAATGGCACCAAAAACTGCAACACGTGGACTAAAGCTGTAATGCTGGGCTTGCATCTACGTACTTGTAGAGTCGATCGTCTTGGCCCGGACGACTTGACATGTGAGATTCATTCTTCACGGACAAGGTGAGTGGGTGAGTGAGCAGAGGGTGAGAGGAATTCCGCCATCGATCTAGCTCGTGTGTTTGATTTGTCCCATGAGTCGGTCCAGGGCCTGCAAAGACTATCCGAGGCATCGGCGAGATGATGCAGTAGTCATGCTCTGCTCTATGCTTTGCCTTCTGGTTCTAATAGCATCGTTCACGGATCCGCAACCAGCTCGCTCAATATTCCCCGCAAATACCCACCCCCGAGCAACGAGCTATGCGTCTCGCCCGCATATTCCTTGTAGATGCTCCTGGGCAGACGACGGGCAAGGTGCAGGCCCATGCGCGGCGGTGTGTTGACGTCGGCGCCGCCGTACCACAGCTTCACGCCCTCACGCCCGACGTCCTCGATGCGGAAGCCCCAGGGCCGCGTGAGGATGCGCATATCGTCGACGTGCGCGTCGATGCCCTGGGCATAGTACTGCCTGAAGACGCGCACAGCGCTCTGCATAGGGTCCGTCTCCATGCAGGCATCGGCCTCGGCGGCATCCATGTACGGGAGCAGGTCCCGGCGGAAGTGGTTCGCCATGGGCGTCGGGTCCGGGTCGCGCGCCAGCGGCACGTAGATGTCGCGCGTAGTCTGCAGCAGGCGCGTCGGCCAGTACTTCATCACGTACATCTGGGCAATGATCTTGGGGGACTGGCCACGGCGGCCAGCGTCCCACGGAGCGACGCCCGCGCAGACGCCCACGCCACGCAGCTGCTCGCGGGGCAGCATTTTGGCGCACGCGAGCGTGTACGCCGAGCCGCCGCTGACGCCGAACATGTAGTATTGCTTCAGGCCCAGGTGATGGACCAGCTGGCGGATGTCGTCGGGGTAGCCGAGGACGGATCGCCCGGGCTGGGAGGTGCTCTTGCCGACGCCAGGGCGATCGGGCGCGATCCACCGGATGCCCATGTCTTTCGCCATGTGGTCCTCTTTGCCCTGGAGGGTGACGCCAGTGTCGGCGACGCCGTGGATGTAGAAGACGGGGACGCCATCGGGGGCGCCGTAGAGGTGGTAGCCGAGCGTGCGGCCGTCGGCAAGCGTGAACGACTCACCCAGGCATGGGTTGATGTGCTTTCCAGACGACGTCGACGATGCGGAGCCGTAGCAGCGAGCCGCTGGCGGCGGCGTTGCAGTGAGCAATGGCGAAAACGAAGACGACGAGAACGGCGACGACGAGGGTAGTGGTGAAGACGGCGGTGCTCGGAGGAGAGTCCAGGGGCGTACCCCACGATGCAGGCAACGGACCGGACGTCGGGGCGCCGCCGGGATGAAGCCGCAGCTTCGAGCCGGAACGCGACGGACGGTGGTGGCGGCACTCATCGCGGGCCGCTTGCGAAGATGTTGCAGAGGGGGGCAGGAGAAGAGGTTGAGGGCGCTGGCCGAGTGAGTGGTGGTGTGCGGCGACCCTATAAACAACACGCGCGCGCCTGCTGGAAGGGGGTCTGGAAGACGCCCTGGATGTGGGCATATTAGGTACCTACCTACAGCAGCAACTGCGGAGTACGCACTGTAATTATTCCTCGTAGGTACATGGCTCTCCTCAGGCACCGTCATCCCCAGCGCCAACCCCCCGCGCCAGTCAACCGCTTTCATCCCAAATTATGATGTGCACGGCCGCAGCACGGCCGCTAAGCCCCGTGAAGGAAAGGTCTACTCCATGCAAATGGAAGAAAAAAAACCTGCGACTGACTACAAGTAGGTATGCTCGTAAGGAGGCCCTCGTGGCGAAACTGCGACGCTAGTAAAATATAATAAATCCATGTCGAGTTCGAACTCGAACTCGGCGCACAGAGCTGCCCCTGGGACCGATATCGCATCGAGCCTAGCTCGGGTGGGGGCGGCAGCGGCCAGCGGGACCCAAGGGTCGATTGACGCGTCTCGCAAGGCGTGCGCCGCCGACCCGGGGGCTCAGTATCCGTAGCCACCGCCCCGTTAGCGTGGTACAGGGCGCGCAGCCAGCCTGGGCTCGGCCACCCGCTTCGTCAGGGCCACACACGTCGTGGTCCTGTCTATCCTCGCGCGTCCGGTACTCGTGGTTGCACGAAGGACACGTCTCGTATGCAGTTCGTATGCAGTTCGTATGCAGTTCGAATGCAGTCCCGACTCCTTTCGGCTCCGAAGATGTGCTGAACCATGTCGGTCAAGCAACGCGTTGGTTTGTGAGTGTGCTTGCTTGTGTGATCTAGGGTAGTTCGGCGGCGCAAAGATCAATCCGTGGCCGAATGCCGTAGCTATCTCGACTGGCACGGACTTGAGTCGCCAGGCCGCGCGTCCCTCGTAAGGTACTCTTTGTACAGACCGTCCCGACACGATACGTTCGTCATCGCCAGTTGTCCTTGGATGGGACAACACGTCAAGGCCCACCTGTGGTGAACAATTCAAAGTAGATGCCCTTCTTCGCCATCAGCTGCATGTGTGAGCCGGACTCGGCGATTCGTCCCTTCTCCAGGACGTACATGACATCCGCATGCCTGATCGTGCTCAAGTGGTGAGCAATTGTGATGGTCGTGCGGCCCGTGGTAGCCACTTCCAGCGCGTCTCGGATAAGAGATTCGGCCTGCGTGTCGACGGCCGAGGTGGCCTCGTCGAGGACGAGAATGGCCCGGTTCTTGACCAGTGCGCGGGCGAGGGCCAGGCGCTGCCTTTGGCCGCCACTCAGTTGCTCGCCCCGATTTCCCGCGATTGTGTTGGATCCTTCCCTGTTGTTCGGCTTTTGGTTAGCTGACGCTGCTCCAAGTTCAGGAGTGGCATGGTGCATACGGTAGCGAAGAGATGAAGTCGAATATGTTGGCTTGTTTGCAAGCCTCCTCGAGTGCGGCGTCGGGTATGTCTTCTTCGCCCTTCTACCCCGCCAGCAGGTTCATTCCGATGGATCCCTGAAGCATTGTCGGCTCTTGATTGACGAGCCCCATGCAGCCGCGGTACTCTGAGATATTAAGCGAGTCGATGGGCTCGCCGTCAAGCAAGATGGTTCCGCCGCAAGGGTCGTAGAAGCGCTCGAGCAGAGATACGATTGTGCTCTTCCCGCTGCCGGTGTGGCCTATGAAAGCAACGCTCGAGCCGGCCATGATGCTGAAAGAGACTCTATCCAGCGCTTGATGTTGCGGTCGTGAGGGATACGCAAAGCTTACATCCCTGAACTCGATGTGCCCACATCGAGGCTGCTGGGGTTTCTTACCGCGAGGAGACTCGGGGTCGATCCGCGATTTCCGCTCCAAGAGTTCCCGAAGGCCGGCCGCGGACCGCTTTGCCTTCCCAATGTTGGGCGTGAAAGAGAATACCAGGCCCGCCGAGTATGCGCTGGTTATGATGGAGGAGTACACGACCACGAATTGGAGTAGCGAGTATTCGCCACCCAGAATGAGCGTTCCTCCGTACCAGAAGCCGAGGGCCATGCAAGCGTAGACGCCGGCACGTGCCAGGGCGAGCACCAAGCACGCCTTCAAGTTGGCTTTGAGGCCCTCCCTAGAGGATATGGCGAGGCTTCTCTAGTAGGATTCGAGTATTCGAGCCTCCATGGTAAGCGACGCCACCGTCTGGATCGCCGAGATGGCCTCTCCGGCGTAGCTGGCCGACGCTCTCGTGTGCTTCTCGTTGAGCTTCTCAAACTGGCCCAATGCCCACACCCCAATGAAGCCACTCCCGATAAGAATGGGGATGTCAGACGAGCATACGAGCGCCAGCTTCCACCCAAACGCCATGCCAACGAGAAAGCCAGACACTAGCGTGGAGACGGCGATCAGAATCATTCCGAAAGTACCGCCGCTAGTCCCTGCAAGATCGGCTACCTCCGTGGATAGAAAGTTGACGAGCGCTCCGGGCGAGTTTCTCTTGTCGAAGAAGGCAATCTCTTGGCGGAGCATTTGGCCCAGGGCAAGCTTCCGTGCTCGATGAATCAACCGCTCCGAACATACCGCGAAGACGGAGCCCTGAACGCTGAATACGATGATCATGACGGCGGCGAGAAGGAAGAACATCCAGGACCAAAAGCTGGTTGCCGATTTGACCTGATCGTAGAGTTCGGCTGGCTTGGAGGCGGCAACAACGGCTTGTCCAAACAAGATGGCCGAGGCCGCTTCCTCAAAACCGGCAATAACGGAGCAAAGTAGGCCCAGGAAAACATAGTGCCATTACCGTTTGTTGAGTTGCAGGACGAATTTGGCCATGGATATGAGCGAGTTCGAGGACGTGTCGTCTTGCTCAACTGCGGGTAGTGGAATTTCCGCTGGCTGATCGGCGACGGCCAAAGTACTCGATAGACCCTCTTAACCCTTTGGTTCACGAGACGTCCGCTACTCTCACCCATGAAACGATCTGGGATAGGATCATCAACGAGTTCAATACCTATAAATTACACGTCATTCACACGCTATTACGGAGCCCAAGCCAGGTTCACATTGCATTCGACGGTTAGACGTCCCGGAACAGGCTGTCGGATAGACCGGTTGACTCGGCAGCCCCTTGGGCAGCCACATTACATTGATGACTCGGATGTCTGTATTCAGAGACGGTGGCTAGAGACATTCTTCCTTAGAAGAATGAAGCCTCGTTGGATTGATGACTCGAGGTCAATAGGGGCTGCTAGGGGCCGCTAGGGGCTACAATTGAAGTCAGACGCCACTAACACACACACACAGCCAACGCTGGATAGGGGCAACAGCTGGATAGGGGTCACGGGGACTACAGCTGCAAGGATAAAGGGAATCCCTTTTCCAGGCTCCCTGGGCAGCTAAGAGAGTCATACACATACATATCAATTGATCACACATTCATTGGGATTCGGGCCACGCTCATAGCGATACAGGCACTCATTCTTCTCCGTAAATGCCTTCTTTCTCGAGGAAGACACGTTTGAACTACGGAAGATCGTTCTCGGTCTTCCATGTATTACAATAGCGCATACCGGAGAGAATATCTCGGGAGCTATAATGGAAGTGCTAGATGAGTTCGAGTTGATCGCAAACGACAAAGTCGGATATATTATCCTCGATAACGCCGCGAGTAATGAATCTGCGGTCGAGGAGATAGGCCACAAGCTCTAGTGGCAAAATCCGGCAAGCAGAAAGATCCGGTGCTTCGGGCATATTCTGCATCTTGTCGCCAAGGCTCTTCTCTTTGTCACCGATAACAATGCACTAGAGGATCTTGATGCGGACGACTTTAGCGAGTAGGCAAAAAGGGGTCTAGTAGGCAAACTCCACAACCTTGCGGTTTGGATCAATCGATCAAACAAGGCCGCGGCAATTCTACGGAGACTACAAGATGAGGACCCCGATAAGGACTATTCTGGCACCCTTAATGTTATCCTTGATAATAGCACTCGTTGGCTGTCTCAATACTATATAATCGAGCGGGCCATTAAGCTCCGACGCTATCTTAAGGAACTAGGGGATATCACGATACAATCGAGCAAGAATTCTTAGCGAACCCGAAATTCTCGTACCGAGACGGCCAGCCCACTGCCTAAATGTCTCGAGGAAGCAAACCTACTGAGTGACGCAGACTGGGATGCGCTTGGTTAGTTTAGAGATATTCTCAAAATATTCGATTCCTGTCTCTTGCGGCTTGAAGGGGATGGCAAACCCCGACGTCGTAAAGGGGGTGTCGAATCTCAATGCGGAATTATCTGGCAGGTCGCATCGCATACGAATTCCTGCTTTCCATATTGGAGAAAGCGAAAACCGAGGCAGCAGCTCGGACAGAGCCCGGTTACTACTCATCGTGCGTCAATTCGGCATGGGCCAAGCTCAACGAGTACTAGGCTAAGCTCGATGAGACGCCAATATAGTTACTATGCCGCCACGGTTCTCTATCCCGGCATATAGATGTCGTTCTTGACAAAAGCATACGGTGAACGGGAAGAATGGCTCCTTGTGGCGCGCCAGCTGATCTAAAAGCTCTGGGAAGAAGAGTATCGCGACCTTCCCGCCCGGTGGGAGATTGAGAGCAGCAACCTTCCGGTGGCGGTTCGAGCGCGCGAATATAATCCATTCAATTCCTTTCAAGACGGTTTGATATCATCCACTAACCACGGGGGTGACGAAGTTACTGACGAGCTCGACAAATGGTTATCTACTAAGCAAGACATATATACAAAGTATGACAATCCGCTTGAATACTGGTCTGCTAAGCGATTTGAGTATCCGCGGGTGGCGAAAATGGCAATCGACGTTCTATTAATCCCGGCTATGGCTGCTGAGTGTGAGAGGACATTCTCTTCCGCCGGTTGTATGGTGTCGCTCAAAAGGACGGGTCTAGACGCAAGCACAATCGCCGTTACGCAGACGGTACGGTCATGGATACGGGCTGGCCTGCTGGAAGGGTACGATAGTTTGCTAAAGGAGATGGGCGGTGACGGGGCGGGGGAGTTAGCAGACCGGGGTTAGCCGGCTGTCTATCTACTGAATCTATCTACATCTACATGTAGCCTACATCTATCTATCTATATTGAAAATTATGACTAATCATCTACATCTATCTACATGAGGCTCCGGTAGATAGATGTAGATAGATTCGCCAGCCTGCATAGACGCTTCCCGTCGCTCTCGCCAGAGTACCTGGCAAAGTAGCTAACCAAAACGTTGCAGGGGCTGGACAAGCTGGTCTTTCCGCCGGTGCGCGCCTGGCGCAACTGGGTGTCCCATGCTTGGTCATAGACCAGCATTCGAAGATGGGTGACTCCTGGCGACTCGCTACCCCCGACTTGTACTCCACGACCCGGTTTGGTGTACGCTCCATGAGCCCTGCCGATCCAACCGTACAGCATGCTGATGCCGGTCTAACAGATAATCATATGCCCTACCTTCCCTTCCCGGTCAACTGGCCGGTGTTTGCAGCCAAAGACAAGGTTGCAGAGTTCCTGGAATCGTACGCACAGCTCATGGAACTGAATACGTGGTCATCGGCAACTCTAAAGCGCGCAGAATGGGACGGCAACAGCTGGGACGTGACAATTGAACGCCGCTCGGAACAAGGGGGCATCGAGGTGCGAACGCTCCGGACTCACCACATCGTACAGGCGACTGGGGTGAACGGGGAGCCCAAGATTCCCAGGATCGAGGGCACGAGCGACTTCCGCGGACCCATCTGCCACTCGTCGCAGTTCTCGGGTGCAGAGTCGACGGCCCCGGGCAAGCGGGTGGTGGTGGTCGGGAGCGGTGTTTCGGGGCACGACATCGCGCAGGACTTCAGCGAACGCGGCCACCATGCGACGCTTGTCCAGCGAGGCCCGACATGCATTGACAGGACCGCCTACGTCTACGGCCAGGGCTTGTATTCGGAGGATGGCCCGGCTACCGAGGACGCAGACTTCCTCACCCACAGCGTCCCGCTTCCGCTGCTGAAGAGGCGGGAGATCGAAAAGACGGACCGATGCATGACGGAAAACAAGGAATACTTCCAAGGGCTGGAGAAGGCCGGTTTCATAGTCGACAGAGGTCCAGATGGCGCCGGGTAAGTCTTCTGCGGCGATGGTACGGACAATACGCCACGTTGTCGGATTCCAAGCTCATCCGGGTGTTCACAGTCGAAAGTTCAAGTTCCTCCAATACGCCGTCGGCTCCTACATCGACGTCGGCGCATCCCAGCTGATCATCGACGGCCACATCAAAGTCAAGCAAGGCGCCGTCGCGCGGATCAACCCGCACTCGCTGCTCCTGGACGACGGCACCGAGCTGCCGGCCGACGAGATCGTCCTCGCAACAGGGTACAGCAGCATGCTGGCGACGACGGCCAAGATCATGGGCGCCGACTTTGCTTGTCAGCTGAAGGAGGTGTGGGGCATCGACGACGAGGGCGAGCTCCGGTCCATCTGGCGGCGCTCAGGGCACCCCGGCTACTGATTTGCGGGTGGCAACTTCGCGCTGTGCAGGTACTACTCCAGGATGCTGGCGCTGCAGATCAAGGCCATCGAGGAGGGCATCATGCGCTACGAGGACCTGTAGAGGTGGGGATGGCTTGAATGTGCCATATCCGGCGTGAAGGAGCGCACATCAAATCCACGGCCCGTGGCGTTTACGTGATGGAGCCGAAGGCCGAATACCATATTGGCTTTCGATCCCAACTCGTTCGCGGCCGGGCCCGTTTGGTTCTAAAACGTTTGTTCGGCGTGCACACGTACACAATGAGCCTGAGCATTTCACTTGAAATAAGAAGGCTCCCGACGGGGGCCCTGCATAACGATCATATTGCCAGTAATGACTGTCTGTACAAGGACCGCATTCATCTAACGACTGGTGCCTGCGGGCGATCTCAATACACCATGTCACCGGCTTTTCGATTTCGCCCAGCTTCTCGGCCCCGTCGGCCTCGTTCACTCCATGTCCTTCAGAGACAGCACAAAGTGGTTGAAAGGGATTTCCACCCCGACAATCTGGGCAACCAAGTTTTCAAGGTAGCCCAGCGTCTCGAGCCTGTACTTGCCCAAGATGAACTTGCGGTCCGTTGGGATCACACAGGCCATGAGGCCGCCGAGAGGCGTGATGCCGTTTCGTTCGCCGATGCCGAGCACCGTGGTATCGATGTGAGTAGCGCCAGCCTCGAGAGCGACGAAGGCGTTCGCGATGGCGCATCCCGTGTCGTTGTGGAAGTGCGTCTCGATGTCGCAGCGAACGACCTTGCGCAGCGCGTCGATCTTGTCATACACCTCCATCGGCGTGGCACCGCCCACGGTGTCGGCGATGCCCACGCGGTCCGCGCCCAGCCGGTCGACGAGAGAGTACAGCTTCAGGATCTCGGAGAAGTCCGAGCGGAAGGAGTCCTCCCCGGAGAAGCGAATCTCAACCTTGTTCGACTTGACGTATTCGACGACCTCCTGCACCTTGGCAGCAATGTAGGCCATGTCCTTTCCGTGCGAATGCTCCATGAGCTGGGAAGAGGTGCCAATGCACATATTGCTGCGTTCGGAGCCGTCAGTCGTGGGATGCGCAGTTGCAGAAGGGAGAGGACGTACATTCCATCCACGCCTGTCTGAACGGCGATTCTCGCGTCGTCCATGTTGCATCGGATGTGGCACAATACCTGGCTCATTGTTAGACAGGAAGTTGGGGCAGTCTAAGCTGGGCTCACCTTGGCCCGCAGACCTAGCTTGCAAATGGCCTCGCAATCAGCTCTCGACTGCTCAGAAGCAGCGGGCGACGTCAACTCGATCTAATGCAAGACGTCAGCTACACACGGTCCCTTCCAAAGCTTCTCGTCTCCACCGCTTGGGTTGGCAGTCCTACGTAGTCCACTCCAAAATCATCCAGGGCGTGGGCGATTTTGATCTTCTGTGCCGTGTCGAAGTAGGCCGTGGCAAACTGCTCGCCCTCGCGCAGAGTGCTGTCGATGATGCTGAAGTTGGCCAGGCTGACAGAGGAGCACGTGCGAGTGGCATCGCTCGTCACGGTCCCAACGTCGGAATCGTCGATGTCACGCGAGACGGAAGAGCATGGCGAGGAGACGTCCGTAAGAGGGCCTTCATCGGCCTCTCCATGCTCAATATTCCAGTCCAAGCAGTCGGTAGCAGGGCTCATTAGGGGGGCATCCAAGACATCGCCCCGACGGTGTCCTGAACACGAAAGAGTAAGCAAACGGTTCGGGCCTCTGGGAAAAAGGAGTAAAACAAATCCTACCATTGACACACGAGATGGCGCCGTCCCCGTGAGAGCCGTTGTTGCTGCTGCTGGCACCGTTTCCCATGGTATGGCTCGTATGGTGCCCGATGGGATGCGACGCGTCGCCATGTATGCCGCCGCTGCTGCTGCTGCTGGCGCCGTTTCCCATGGTATGGCTCGTGTGGTGGGAGATTGGGATATTAGCCGTTGCCATGCCGTCTGTCGTAGCATTAGATGCGAGTCAATTTGTTTTATGTGCACACCTGGGAGACTTTGCGAGCGTTGCGTGCACACCACGAGTACTGGTGTGGAGGTGGTGGCTGGTGGACTGTTGGAGGCTAGATTACCTTATTTGTGACTCAAGCAAAAAAGGGTTTTCCGGTCTTCGGAACGACATGTGGGAGGGCTAGTGGCAGCGTGCGGCACTGCGGACCAACGCTGGCAATTCAATTTCAGCCACCTCTGGCGGCCGATTGAGGCGACGCTACGGAGTAACCTTATTTAAAGATCCGGGCAGCACAGACCATACGAACAAGTAGCCGCGCGTGACGAAGCAGGCGCTCTTGAAGCCGCGCCGGACTTGTATAAAGACAGTAAGGTACTCCGCACAGAAGCCTACCGACCTACGAGTAGTGAGGGGCGCCTCCTTCCTTTTTCCGTTTATGGACAATGAACTCATAGTTACGGGTACGTACCCCGTAGAGTCACCATTTTGATCCCGTCTGCCAAGGCACGGGCCGAGTAAAAGCTGGCGGCGGTGGGTCCGTCTCGGACGGCAGGCGGGACCCCGCCCCGCCTTACTGTTCCCAGTTAGCAGCACCGGGGCCAGGCAGGGGGCGGCCGATCACTTTCCTCCCGCAGCGGGCCACTAATTCGAGCCTTCCCGCCCGATGAGCTGGACCCAGCGCTGCCTCACCGCCGCCTCACTGTCGCGTGTTTCCACGGGGCAGTTGCATGTGACGGGCGCATGCGCCCCGGCCGCTTTCTGACTGTCCGCTACCTCGCAGCACTGCACGGCGCGACGACTCTTGGCGCGCAGATGCCGCGTACGGGGCCGGCCAGTGGGCGACATATATACTGTTCGAGGCAGGCATGTCCTTTTTTGCCCTTGACTGTCCACGTTTTCGTGCTGCCCGACGCCGTTCGTTCCGCATTTGCCCTGTCAGGACTGTTGCCGGGGTCGAGTATGCTGGCCGCCCCGAGTGTTCCTACATGTTTAGGCCGCGACACACCATGCCGGCCTCACCTATCTCGTACGCTCTTCCTATGCGCGAGAACCTGCATTCCGATGAAGACTGGTCTCGCATCTCCGATAAGAAGATGAAGAAACGATTGCAAAACCGTGTGGCGCAGCGCGAGTACCGTAAGCGTCCCATCCCCCCCCGTTGGCGCTGGCCGGGGTCTGACACGGCATGTCCATTCGGCATGACAGGCCGACGCACGCGGGAACGCATCGAAGGATTGACGGCAGAGTTGAACGAATATCGCCGCCAGGCACACGAGCCCCAAGGTGGCAGCACACATGAACCCCGGTCCGAGGGCAACACGAACCGCTCGTCGCCGCCGCAAGAGGAACAAGAACAGCCGCCAACACAGCCACCAGCACAGTCACCAACTCAACCACCACCAACACAACCACCAACACAACCACCAACGCAACCGCAACCGCAATCCCAGGAGCAACAACAACACCAGCAGCGGCGGCAGCATCACCGCGACGCACCAGAGCTGCTGGCTCTGGCCGACACCGTCAACGCCTGCGCTCCCTTCACCACCACCATCATCATTCCATCTCTGCTGCAACCATCATCGTCATCATCGTCGGCCGTGCCCGGTTCCGCCACACAGCAAGATGCTGGCATCTCGAGTCCAACCGCGACACGGATTCCGTCCCACGAAATGCCCAACATGGGACGCTCTGCATTCCCTGCGGGCGAATCTCGGCGGACTCCGGTGTCGGAGGCCCGTACGTCTGCAGTCCCCCCCTTCCCTCCTCTTCGTTTGTCTTGTTCCCTCAGTTGACTCATCTCCCGCACAGCCGATCGAGACTACCGTCATCAAGGCGATATTGGGTTCCTGCCGATTGACATGGACGATGACGGCGGCAACGAATTCTTCGACGTTTCCGACAACATGACCACGTTACTGACAAGCCAGTCCCCTCTGGCGCTCGCGCAACCTCCACCCCCACCCGATGCGCTGATGCAGGCTCCCGATGCCCGTGCTGGCCCGGGGCCGAACCGTTCGAGCGCCAATCGGGACCGCGCCAACATCTGGGACTCGCTGCCGGGCGCCAATGTTTCCTTGGAGCAACGCTTTGACTTCCTCTTCGACTGGGTGCAACACGCGGGTTTCGGTAGCCTGGATCACCTGCTCGAAGTGTGGTACACGGGCGACTTCAACGTTAGTTCGCCGCTCCGGCAAGAGCAGCGCTTGAGCCGGCACCGCGGCCTCACCACCCTCCTGGCCAAGCTGCGCGGATCCACGCACTGGAGCAAATGGGAACGGTGGGGATACCAGGAAGAGACATTGCAAGGGGCGGAGAGCATCCTGCGCGCCGAATTCTCGGCTCTGATATCCGTACAGTGCGCCCAGTTCGGGCGCCTCGTCGCCGCGTTCGACGCCCGCCCCGACCGAGACAAGCCTGAAACGACAAGGGCGTTGAAGCGGTGCCTGCAGGACGAAGTAAGTCTGACCATTGCCCAACGTTGTCATGGGAAAGTGGCATGGACCCATCCGGCGACTAATCCGACGCATTCGTCCGGCGTTTGCAGCTGCCACAGCTTCGCACGTTACTCACGGCGGTAACCGTCGACTCGGGCAAGGCAGGACGCCATGCGAACCGCAAAGCCATCGACGCTGCAACCATGGTCCTGTCCATGGCGGGACGCGTCTCGGACGCTGACCTCTTGGCCATCTTACAAGATGTTATACAGAACGGCAGTCGCACGCCTGAAGGCGCCATCTTACCAGGCCCGTCATAAGCGCGTGCATGGGTGTGTCTATCATGTTGCTGGACAGCCTGCGCCAAAGACTCGGAAGCGGAGATGGTGTCGTGTGAACGAAAAGACTCGCATGGCGATGTCGATAAGAACTGCCTGCTGCCTGCTGCCTGCTCTCCAGGGTAGGGAGGCGAACAGCGCCCCGGGCCTACATCAAAGGGACAAGCAACTCGAGTCGCCGCCCCATTCGCGCAGAACGCATTTGCGAGGAGCAAATCATGTCAGCAGTGCAAGTGGCATAGGGCTGGAGGTAGGCCAATTATGCAAGATCGCCAAGGTGGTTGGTATACCGCTCGTGTAAACGTATCCTACGTATACATCCCCCTACCGGACAAGCCCGCCTATAGTACGCCTCGAGAACGGAGTCTCCGTACTTGATCTATAAATTCGATATCCTAGTTTTGTTTGAAAATATTGGGATATAATAATACTAATAACACTAATAATAACATTAATTCATTACGCCCAGCATAATCGCCTAGAGGGCTCCAAATATCCATCGCTTTCGGCATGGTCGCGAACCCATCAGGCCCTTAAAGTTTCCGTCATGTCTGCGCCGCTCTCTCGTGCTCAGCGGGTAGCAAGCACGTTTAATGGCGTTCCCCTCTCAACTAACTGTTCATCGTCCTATACCGGCGGATGAGGCGCGCCTCGTCGCGGTCAGTTCGAGGGTTGCGTAGGGGGGTTGCCTGGATTGAAGATAGGTGAGAGTCGTTTTGCTGTCCTCGGTGGAAGCCTAGTCGACTTTCGGGCTCTTCTCGATGATGATGCTGCTGCCGCGTGTCGATTCAACAGACTTCTGCTTCTGTGCACTTTGATCGCTTCGCTTTTATAAGATGTCTATTAAATTCACGGCATCAACCTCCATCATCTATGTGCTGTATCTCAACGCGACCCCGGCGCTTCCACGCAACAGTGCAACCATTCCACAGGCTTTCAATGGCCCCAGTTCCCATTGTCTGTCCCTCGCCGATCAGACCTCACAACCCGCTCCGCGTGAACACCTCTCCCGCCATGTCACGCCTCTCTTTACCAGGCACACCCAAGAAGCCACTCTCGAGGAGGTATTCGACGTTCTTGCGCACCGCCGCTTCAACACGCTGTGACGAGACTCCTGCTTCCGCGGCTCCTACCCCACTACCGTTCACTTTCTGTGTCGGCGGCGAGCCGAGACGGCCCAAGAAATGCTGCACCGGCCACAGCACATGCCGTTCCCCCTCGGATTCGAGATCGCCTTGCACCTTCAGCAGCCACTCTTCCCACGAGACGGGCGTCAAGCACGCTCCGGCGCCGCCGAGGACTTCGGAAACGATGCGCCAGAAGTCGGCGATGGAGATGTCGCTGTCGATGGCGGTGTAGGGGGTGAACGTGCTCGTCCTCTCCTCCTCTCCTGTCTCCCCCAACGCTGACGATAGTTGCTGCAGAACCCGGCCCGCGATGAAGTCGGTGTCAGCCACCAGCATTCGGTGCCCGGCCGGATCTTGCGGATAAGCATGGACGCGCGCCGCCCCGGCGACGATTCTCCAGATCAAGTCGTCCGTGTTGGCGATGCCTTTATCCGGCGTCCCCACGATCCGACCCGGTTTCACCGTCGAGAGCATGTCCTGATGTGCGGGCAGACGAGCCGCACACTCGCCAACGATCAGCTCGGAGAGCACTTTCGTCTGACTGTAGCCGAGACCGTGGGAAGACAAGGAACGCGCGACAGCCACACGGTCCGCGTCCTGATCCACATGGGGTCCCCCGGAAATGTACACCATCTTGGGGTGCGCGGGCGATGCAAGGGCGATGTCGACGAGTTGCAGCGTCGAGTCGACGTTGACGGACTTGAGGGCAGCAAAGTCGGCACTCCAATCGACGGCGGCGCCATTGTGGACGATCGCATCAATGTTCCCAGCGTCCAACTTCCCGTTCAACGCCTTCCAGTCATCTTGAGCCAGACCGAAGCCGCGCATGCCCAGGTCGCCCTTCCAGACATCGAGCTTGGCCAGGTACCGCTCAGCCCACCAGCCTGCGATCCGGGCCGACCTCTTGATCCGCTCGAGAGCCTGAGCGCCGTCCTGTGCGCGCACCACCACGGCCACCCTGCCGATGCTCTGCTCGGCCAGCAAGCGGTGTAGCAAAGCCGAGCCAAGATATCCCGTACCGCCCGTGAGGAGGACGCGAGCTCCCGGCGGAAGCGCGCTCACGACGTGCTCGCGCCATTTTGCATTGCTCGGAGGCCAGACCTGTTGCAGCAGAGCCTCGAACACCTTTCCAAGATCCTCGCCCGGTGCAGAGGGATCCGCTTGTGTAGGCACCTGCCCTAGGACGAAGGGAGCCAGCGCACGGATGGTGGACGTGCTCCGGCCGTTGATGAACTGGACGCTCAGCGTCTTGTCGAACTGGCGCTTGATCTGGCCTTGCAAGGTCACGCCTTTCAACGAATCGCCGCCGAGCTGATGGAAGCTGTCGTCGATGCTGATTTGCGTTTCCGCGATGCCCAGGACGTGGGCGAACAGACGTCGCAATTCGGATTCCGTGTCGTTGCGCGGCGCTTGGAAGGGAGCCTTTTGGAATGCCGCATATCGCCGCACCTCATCTACAGTCATATCCATGAATGCGTTTTGAAGGCGCCTGGCGTCGAGCTTTCCGGTTGGAGTCGCGGGCATGGCTGTGACGGGAACAAAGTATGCTGGGACCATGTACGACGGGAGGCGTGCGGCCAAGTCCTCCGACAAGGCCACAAACGCCCGGAGGAGACTGTCGTCCATTGCCACCACGTCAAAGGCCGGAGAAGCGGCTCGGCGACTGGTGGTGGTGCAGACAAACGCCACCAAGGTGTCCTGGGAAGCAAGCCGAGCCTTGGTGACGGCCACCTGGCGTGCAATGGGCAGTAGCTCCCTGATGTGGTGTTCGATCTCGCCGGGCTCCAGCCGCTGGCCCCGGAGCTTGACCTGCGTGTCCCTGCGGCCGACATATTCGATCGTGCCGTCGTCGTTGTACCGCACCAAGTCGCCCGTTCTGTAGACCCGCCGATACGGGCCGGGCGGCAGCCAAGGGGGAGACTCGATGAACGCACGCGTCGTTCTTGCTTCATCGTTCAGATATCCCCGAGCGAGCCCCGGCCCCTGCACCACCAACTCCCCCACGCAGCCTACGGCAGCCAGACGGTGGTGTTCGTTGTCCGAGTCGATGATCCACAAGCGAGCGTTGCATCCACGCCCAATCGCCCGTGGAGAAGCCTCTGAGGATTGGATGACGTGGGTGGCGATGCAGACCGACGCCTCCGCGGGCCCGTAGGCGTTCAGCAGGCGTACTCGTCCAAGCCACGGATCAATCACGTCTTTGGCCGGCGCTTCACCACCGAGGACGAGAGTCTCGAGTGAGTGCATCTCATCCCGGTCCAGGGTTCGCACGAAGGACGGGGTGAGCATGGCCCAGTTGACGTTCGCAGCGTTCATGAAATCCCCGAGCGGGCCCAGCCTTTGCTCGTCAGAAGGCACGCAGACGCAGCCACCAAATACGAGCGTTGCTAGACATTCGGTGATGGAGCCATCGAAGATGTAGTTGGAAAACTGCAAGACTCGGGACTTGGGCCCAAGGCCCATCGCAGTGCCGTGACCAAGGATGCTCGATGCGATGGCATGGTGGTCGACGACAACCCCCTTAGGCTCGCCAGTACTTCCCGAAGTGAAGAGCACGTAGGCTACGCCTCCCTGGGCCGCGTCATCTGCACCGTCAGGCCCGGTCGGGCCCAGGTCGGGGTCAGAAGTGGGCAGAGAAGACATCAGGGATGTCGACAAAACGACGAGCGGCACCTGGATGTCCTGACACACGCCCAGCGTCGCCGGAGAAACCAGCATCAGCGGCGCTTTCGATGCCGTCACGAGCTGTCGACGTCGACTCAGAGGATGGTCCGGGCTCAAGGGCACAAAGGCACCCCCGGCCTTCATGATTGCCAGCATTGCTACGATAGTCCACATGGACTTTTCAAAGCAGATAGGCACGAGCGACTCCCTCGTCACCCCCTGGGCACGCAAATAGTCGGCTAGGGAGGCAGTCATACGCTCTAGTTCGGCGTACGTGCAACGCCCATCCCACGCGAAGATGGCCTCTCGATCAGGTGAAGACGTCGCGCTCAGAGATACTAGCTCGGGGATACTAGCGTCGATTGTTCTCAGATCCGGCTCGCTCTCGCGCCACTGGTTGATTTTCTGAACGTCCCAATCGCCGCATAGCGTAATTTGACCAACCCGAGGGTCGTGTTGTCCGCCGTGGCGGGGGGCCTGCGCCGCGAGGAGTTGTTGAACGACGTGGTCGTATTGAGCGGCGAGCGCCGTCGCCTGACCGTCCGAGAGCGCAGAGGCATCGTAGATGAGCTCGAGCGCGGCCTCGTCGGCGAAGAGGTAGCACTGTCCGACGAGCGGGTACGTGAAGTACGTGGCATAGTCCGTGGCCTGCGACCCGTCACCGTCGTCGTCGGAAGGCTGGACCAGGAACGAGGCCTGTGTGCCGGAGAAGATGGTCCGGTGCTGGACGGCAAACAACGACGTGAAGCTGCAAGCCTCACGCGCATCAGCACTGAGCTGGGAGATGTTTTGAAGACCCATCTGCTCAAAGGGCATCATCTCCACCGCCTGGGTTTGCATCGCTCCGAGAAACCGGACAATGGATTGCTGCGGATCCAGCTTGACGCGAATCGGCACCGTGGAGATGACCGGCCCGACCATGCTCTCGAGGCCGGACACTGGCGCTTGGCGGCCGGCCACTGCGGCTCCGAACGTAATGTCTCGGGCGTTGCCATTGTGTTTCGCGATAACCACGGCCCAGGCAGCCCGGAGAATGGTCGCTTTGGTGACGGAGAGCTTGCCCGCGTCCTTGAGCGAGACGCGGCACGTGAATGTCCGGTTCGACGACGCCCGAGACGCGGGCGCGGACGCCGCCGGAGCTGGGCGTGGTGGAAAGACCGGCGAGATGGCATCTCGCAGCTGCACGCGCCAGTAGTCGGCCGCTCGCGCTTGGTCCAGGCCCAGCACGTACCTGATGAAGCGCGCGTAGGGCGGCAGCGGTTGCGGTGCAGGAGCCGCGTTGCCGCCGTCATACGCGCGTGCCAGCGTCTGCATGACGAGCGACAGGCTCCACCCGTCGAAGACGGCGTGGTGCATCGTCAACGAGAAGAGCGTGCGGTCGCCCCGGCGGGAGAGGGCGTACCGGCAGAGCGCGGACCCGTACCCCATTCCGGATGCCTCGGTCGCCGAGGACTGCCAGTCGGCCGGGCCGTGGATGACGGCCTGCATCGTGCGCGACTCGTACCGAACGATGCGTGTTCGGAGCGCCGCGCACGCTCCGAGGGTCTGTTCCCAGGCTGCTTTGAACCGATCCACGTCGGCGTCGGCGAGCTCGAACGTCATCTTGGCCGTGTAGGAACCCGGTTGTTTGACCGCCAGCGCCATCAGGCCCTCTTGCAGTGCCGTCGTGGGATAGACGTCTTCGATGGCCGCGCCGTCATGGGACAGTTTGCATTGCTGCTCAACGGCCCTTTCGATGGCCTCTCTGTGCTCTCCCGGAACCAGACTCCAGGGCGGCACAGCCGTCTCGTCCTCCACCGTGCCCTGCTGCGCGGCTAGGGCCACCCGACTCAAGCGGGCGTCGTGGAAAATGCTGGCTACGCTGAGCTGCACGCCACGCTGCCGCGCTTTGGCAATCAGTCGGATGGCCGCGAGAGAATCGCCGCCCAGATGTAGGAAGCTGTCGTTGCGGCCGATTTGCTCGAGGGGAACGGCCAAGATGTCCGCCCACAGACTCTGCATCTCTGTCTCCATGAGCGTCATGGGGGGCTCCTTTGTGGCGCTCGCCAGCATATAAGGCGCGAGGTCCGCCTCCGAGATGGCGCCTGCGGCACGTCGGAGCACGCTGCGATCTGTCTTCTGCGACGTGATGAACGGCATGTACCTGACGGGAATGTAAACGGCCGGCACCATGTACAGAGGCAGCCGGACCTCGAGGAAGCTCTTCAGGGCCGATGCCTCCTGCGCCAGAGACTGGTTCATGGGCAGGAGCATGTCCGAGCGGTCGTTGCGGCCACTGTCGGGCGTCCGAGTCGCCGACGAGAAACACAGATAGGCCACAAGCCGGGCAACCCCCTGGCTGCCCCCGGTCCTCAGAACGTCGACCGCAACTTGCTGGACGCTGCCAAGTGCCTCTCGAATCTGGCTTTCGACCTCGCCCAACTCGATTCGGAAGCCGCGTACCTTGACTTGCGTGTCCTTGCGCGTGACAAACTCCATAGTCCCGTCGGGGTTAAAGTACGCAAGGTCGCCCGACTTATAGAATCGCGAGTATTGCGGATGCTGCCTATCGGGAGCCCAGCTAGGTAGCTCCGTGATGAAGCTTGCCCTGGTGCCTGCTTCGAAGGCCAAGTATTCTCGTGCCAGCGTCGGCCCCTGGAGCACCACCTCCCCGACGCAGCCGATTGGCGCCAGGCGGTGGCAGTCGTCGGGCTCGACGATCCAGCTTCGCGCTCCGACGGGGTGCCCGATGTTCAGGGGCGAGTCGCCGGCGGTCTCGTATTCGCGGAACGACGCGAAGCAGCATGCCTCGGACGGGCCCCAGGCGTTGACGAGGCGGACATGTCCAACCCACCTGGCCAGATGGTCCTTTCCCACCGCCTCGCCCCCGAGAAGCAGGAATTCGAGGCCGGGAACCTCTGCCGGGGATAGGATGCGGGCGAACGAGGGGGTCAAGAAAGCCCAGTTCGCCCTCGACTCGGCGACGAATCTAGGCAAGTCGTTCATACGCTGGTGCTCGGAGGGCACGCAGATGCAGGCGCCCGAGATGAGCGGCGCGATGATCTCCCCGATGGCCAGGTCAAACACGTACGCCGCAAACTGCAGCAGGCGCACCCTGTCGGGGTCGATCTCGAGCCTTTTGCTCGAAGCAATCATGCTCGTGCATAAGGCTCCGTGCTCCATGACCATTCCCTTGGGGGTCCCCGTCGTTCCGGATGTGAAGAGCACGTACGCAGTGTTGTTCGGCTGCACCGCCTTCGCCGGCACCTTTGGCACCTTGGCATTGTTCGCGCGTAGAGCATGCGCAAGCGTCTCGTCGGCGTTCGCAGAGAGGACCACGACGTGCTCCACGAGACCTCGGCACTTCTCCGACGCCGTGGGCGAGGCCAACGCGATGCGGGCGCGTGCTTGCTGTGCGACCTGCTTGTGCCGGTGCGGAGGGTGAGACGGGTCCAGGGGCACCCACGCGCCACCAGCCTTGTTGACGGCGAGCATTGCCACGTAGAACCACATGGACTTCTCGAAGCATACTGGGACCAGCTCGTCGGGCATGATGCTGTGCTCGTGCGAGAGGAAAGTAGCCCAGCGGGTTGCAACATCGTCCAACTGGCGATAGGTGAGCTGGCCGTCCCATGCGAAAATCGCCGGGGCAGAGGGACGCATCTTTGCCTGCTGCTCGACCAGAGCATGCAAGGTGGAGGAGACAACCTCGGCCTCGCGCTCCTTGTTCCATCGGGCCACGAGAGCTGTGTCGTGAGGTCCGCAGAGCGTGACGTCGCCGAGAAGGACGGTGCTCGCCTCGAGGTGCGCTTCCGGCACCAGAAGCTGCTTGACGACGTGACAGAACTGCTCAGCCATCAGGGGCACTTGCTTCTCGCTCAACACAGACGAGTCGAAAGTGACGTGCAGGTGAACTTCCGCGCCGGCCAGGTAACACTGCCAGACGAGCGGGTAGCTGAAATACTCGTCCACGGGGGATTGCCGACTCCTGCCGCCGTCTGGTGGACTATCATCGCCGTCATCGTCGTCGTCGTCGTCGTCGTCGACCGTGGCATTACGAAGCCTCAAGAAAGAACTCCCCACGTCGCCGGTGATGGCCTGTGGCTGAACCACAAGCAGAGACGAGAAGTCGCATGCCTCGCGGGCGTAGGGGCCGAGCTTGGCAATGTGCTGCAGGCCCATGTGCTCGTAAGGCATCATGTCCGTGGCCTGAGACTGCATCTCACGGAGGAACTCGCTCACCCGTTGCCGGGCATTCATCTTCACCCGGACTGGCAGGGTGGAAACGACCGGTCCAACCATGCTCTCGATGCCAGAGACCGGTGCCTGACGACCAGCCACCGCCGCCCCAAACGTGATGTCGTCGGTGCTGTCATTGTACCGCGCGAGGACGATTGCCCATGCCGCCCTTAGCACCGTAGCTTTGGTGACGGGGACTCCGGCTGGCATGTCGAACGGCACGGGATGCGTCAGGGTCCGGCTCGTGGCCGTCGTAGAGTCCGCCGGCGACGACGGTGCTGCAGGTCGCCGAGGAAAGACGGGCCGCAAGGCTCCCTCCAGCTGCCCGCGCCAGAACTCTGCGGCATGCGCCTTGTCCAAGGTGAGAGCGTATCGTACGAAGCCGACGTAGGGAGTTAAAGGCGTCAACGAACCCGTTCCTCCCTCATAAGCTTGTGAAAGCGTCCGCATGATAAGTCCAAAGCTCCACCCGTCGAAGACAGCATGGTGTATCGTCAGACGAAACAGCGTCTTGTCGCCGCGGCGTAGGAGGGAGTAGCTGCAGAGCGGCGTTGCATACTCCATCCCGAGCGGCCTAGCATCTGAACCTGCCCATTCCTCCGCCTCCTTCTGCTGGACGACGGCTTGGAGCGTTTGGTCTCGGTAGAGCACAATACGCGTGCGAAGTGCCGCACAAGCTCGGAGTGTTCCCTCCCAGGCCACCTTGAAGCGGTCCATGTCCACGCCGTCGGCAAGCTCAAATACGAAACGAGCCATGTAGGAGCCCGGTTGCTTGACAGCCAGTGCCATGAGTCCCTCCTGCAAAGCCGTTGCCGGGTAGACATCCTCAACCGTGTCTTCTGCGGAAAGCGCACACTGCTCCCGGACGGCGTCCACGGTTGACGTGCGCTCATCCGGCGCAACGAGACTATATGGCTCCGTGGTCGTAGCTGTATCCTCGTCCGCATCTAGGGACCGAGCCGATGCCGCCACCTGACTTAGGCGCGCGTCCCGGAAGATGGAGGAAACGGCAAGGCCGATGTGCTGCTCGCGAGCTGCTGCGACCAAGCGTATGGCGGTGATGGAGTCGCCACCCAGCTGGAGAAAGCTATCGTTGCGGCCGATTTTCTCAAAGGCAGTCCCGAGGACTTCTCCCCATAGCCTCTGCAGTACTGCCTCCACCGCTGTCGTTGGATATTCGAACTCGGCCCGGGCCGAAAGAGAGAAGCCCGCGAGGCGTTCCGATGACAAGCCGAGTGCCCATTCCCGCAGCGCACGACCATCTGTCTTGCCCGACGCCGTTAGGGGCAGCTGGGCAACCGGCAGGTAATAGGCCGGCACCATGTATGCAGGCAGCACCGACCGCAGGCTCTCGTCGAGACTGTGAAGCACCTGCAAGGTGCCCTCATCCGGCGCCAAGATAGAGCTGCCCTCGGCCCCGGGCCCAGTCGCCGTGCCGGCCTGTCCTTGTCCTGCTCTGCAAACGAATGCAAAGAGCGCGCCGCCCTCGACGCCTGTCCTGTGTATAACCTGAACAGATGAGGTCGACTGGGGCCCGAGACTCTGTTTGATACAATGCTCAATCTCGCCGGGCTCTAGTCTCTGGCCGCGGAGCTTGGCCTGGCTGTCCTTGCGGTCTATATATTCGATAGTTCCGTCATCGTTATACCTGACCAGATCGCCCGTCTTGTAGACCCTCTGATACGGCCCCGGCGGTAGCCATGACGGCGACTCGATGAACGAGTCCGAGGTCCTCTCTGGGTCGTTGAGGTAGCCTCGCGCGAGAGAGGGCCCCTGGATCATCAGCTCGCCGATGCAGCCTATCGGGGCCAGGCGATCATGATCGCGTAGGTCGGCAACCCAGAGGCGAGTGTTGCATCCGCGTCCAATAGTCTTGGGAGGGGCCTCCGAGGGCCGAACGAGGTGCGTGCTCGCAAACACCGACGCCTCAGCAGGTCCGTAGGCGTTCAGCAGCCGCACCCGTCCGTACCACGAGTCGATGTCTTCTCTCGCCAGGGCCTCGCCCCCTAGAGCCAGCGTCTTGAGCGTGCGGACCTCGTCCCTCTTGAGTGTTCTCGCAAACGAAGGCGTAAGTAGAGCCACATCTACCGCCGCGTGGCCGAGGAAGTCTCCGAGCCGGCCAAGCCGGTGCTCATCGGATGGGACGCAGACGCACCCCTGGAAAACGAGCGTCGCCAGGCACTCGGTGATTGCACCGTCGAAGACGTAGTTGGAGAACTGCAGCATCCGAGATCCCGCCCCTAAGCCCATAGCAGCGCCGTGCCCGATGATGCTCGACGCAATCGCACCATGTTCAACGACGACTCCTTTGGGCTCGCCGGTGCTGCCCGAGGTGAATAGCACGTACGCGACGTCTCCTGGGGCGGCGGCGTGTTCTGGGTCCGAGGCGCGTCGTGGTGGCAAGGACGATACGGCCTCGGCCGTCACGGCGACGAGCGGGACGTCCATCCCCCTACAGGCGTCGGCGGTCGCCGGCGAGACGAGTATCAGCGGCGCCTTTAGGGCCGTGACGAGTCGCTGACGCCGCCGGAGTGGGTGGTCGGGGTTCAAAGGCACGAACGCGCCGCCGGCCTTCATAATAGCGAGCATTGCCACGATAGCCCACATCGATTTCTCGAAGCAGATTGGCACGAGCGACTCCCTTCCGACGCCTCGACGCCGTAGATGAGCACCTAGGACGGCCGTCATACGGTCTAGCTCCGCATACGTGCAGCGGCCATCCCAGGAGAAGATGGCTTCTTGACCGGGCGACTGCGCTGCACTCTTGGTGACCAGGTCGTGGACGCAGGCGTCGATCCGCACCAGCTCTTGCTCGCCGTCGTGCCACCGGTTGATCTCCTGGACATCCCGGTCACTGCATAGCGTGACATCCCCGAGCTTTAGACGATGCCGCGGGCCGCTGTGTTGCACGGATAGGAGTTGCTGGACTACGTGCCCGTACTGGGCGGCCAGGCGGGCGACTTGAGCCTGCGAAAGCACCGAAGAGTTATAGACAAGCTCTAGCGTAGCCTCCTGCTCCGAAATCGAACACTGGCCAACGAGCGGATACGTGAAGTAGGTGGCGAGGTCGGTCGATTCGTCCGCACGCGTATCCGCACCCGACGCCGGTCTCAGGAGAGGCGTCTGCCCCTTCGATGCGATGGCGCCATGTTGGATTGTGAACAGGGAGGAGAAGTCGCAGGCTTCACGTGCATCCGCGCTTAGCTTGGCAATGTTCTGAATCCCCATGTGTTCGAAAGGCACCATGTCATTCGCCTGCGCGTGGATTGCAAGGAGGAGGCCGGCCACCGGCTGCTGGCGTGGCAGCAACACGCGGACAGGGACAGTCGATAGCACTGGGCCGACAATGGTCTCGACACCGGCTACCGGAGCCTGACGCCCTGCAACTGCAGCCCCAAAGACGACTTCGTCCGCGTTATCGTTGTACTGGGCAAGGACGATCGCCCACGCCGCCCGCAGGACCGTCGCTTTGGTGACGGGGAGTTGGCCGTCCACCACAAAGGGGACGCGGTGAAGCAGCATCTGGCTCGTGGAGGCTGCCGAACCGGCGCTCGTCTCGGAGTCGAGGGCCGGTCGCCGCGGGAAGACCGGCCGTGATGCTCCTGCGAGTTGCTTGCGCCAGTAGTCGCCAGCCTGCGACGAGTTCAGGCCGAGCGTGTATCGAACAAAGTTGGCATAGGGGGTCGGGGGCAGGACGGACTGAGCATCCTCGTACGCCTGTGTCAGGCGGCGCACGACAAGTCCGAAGCTCCATCCGTCGAAGATGGCATGGTGCATGGCCAGAGTGAACAGCGTCTTGTCTCCACGGCTCACGATGGAGTACTGGCACAGCCGAGTTCCGTATTCCATCTTGTCCACGCCCACTTGGGTTCCCGCCTCCTGCACCACGGCCTGGACAGTGCGCTCGCCGCACAGAACAATCCTCGTCCGCAAAGTACTGCACGTGCGGAGGGTATGATGCCACGCTGCGGTGAAGCGGCCGACATGGACGTCCCGGGCGAGTTCGAAGGCGAACCGAGCGGTATAGGAGCCTGGCCTCCTGGTGGCCAACGCCATCAGGCCTTCCTGGAGCGGAGTGGCCGGATAGACGTCCTCGATCACGTCGTTGACGGAGAGGCAACACTGCTGACGGACCGCGCTGGCGATGGCGACACGCTCATCCGGCGGCAGCAGACTCCACGGCTCCGCGTTCCTCCCCTCGTCAGCATCTTCTCCGCGACCAGTGGTTGCGGCCGCGGCGACCATTCTCAGGCGGGGGTCTCGAAAGACGGACGAGACGGTAAGGGTGATGTCCTGCTCGCGGGCCGCGGCGACCAGGCGGATGGCTCCGATGGAGTCGCCGCCGAGCTGGAGGAAGCTGTCGCCGCGGCCGATCCTGTCCGGGGGGCAGCCAAGCACATCCCCCCAGAGCCTCTGGAGCGCCATCTCCATGGGGGTCACGGGGGGCTGGAATTTGGCTTGCTGTACGGGGGAGTATCCCGCAAGCTGCTCCGGAGACAGGTCCAGCGCCCACTGCCGCAGTGCCCGGCCGTTGGTCTTGGCCGAGGCGGTCAGGGGCAGGTGAGCAACCGGCAGGTAATAGGACGGTATCATGTATGTCGGCAGGACAGACTGCAGGCCTTCGTCCAGGCTACGCAGCAACTGCGAGCTGTCGTCGTCCAGCGGCGAAATGGCGTTGCGCTCGTCCACGGCAGTCCGGCCCGCCGTGGAGATGAAGGCAAGCAGAGCGCTCCCGCCGGCGACCTGCACAATCTGCACAGACGAGGCCGTCTGCGGTCCGAGATGCTGTTTGATGTGGTACTCAATCTCCCCCGGCTCCAGCCTCTGGCCGCGGAGCTTGGCCTGGCCGTCCTTGCGGCCCAAGTACTCGATGGTGCCGTCGTGATTGTAACGCACCAGGTCTCCCGTCTTGTAGATTTTGTGCCTGTTGCCGTCTCGGGGCAGCCACGAAGCACCAGACGGAAACGACTGCTCCGTCCTCGTGGCATCGTTCAGGTATCCGCGAGCAACGCCCGGCCCCTCGATCAACAGCTCGCCGGCACACCCAACAGGGGCCAGACGGTCGTGGTTATCGGGCTCGACGATCCAAAGACGCGCGTTGCAACCGCGCCCGATCGTCACGGCCGACGGCGCCGTGGGTTGTAAGCGGTGGGACGTTACGTAGATGCAGGCTTCCGCCGGGCCGTAGTCGTTGCATAGCTCGACACTGCGAGACCACGTCTCGACGTTCTCCAAGGACGGAGGCTCTCCGGCAAGGAGCAGGGTCCTCAGCCCGGGCACTTCTGCAGGTGCAATCAGCCTTGCAACAGAAGGCGTTAGCATGGCGCAGGTGACCCGGGCTTCGTTTATGAATCTGGCGAGGTTGTTGACCCGGTCGTCGTCCGACGGCACACAGAGCGTGCCTCCAAACAGGAGCGTAGCAAATATCTCGCCGACGCTGATGTCAAAGACGTAGCTGGAGAACTGCAGAACGCGAGAATCTTCCGTAAATGTGACATCGTCCCCACGACGCGAGACTATGGAGCAGACGGACCTATGCTCGACCACGACGCCCTTGGGCTCGCCCGTGCTACCCGACGTGAAGAGCACATATGCGACGTCGCGCGAGGTGGCTCTGCTGCCGCCGCCGTCTTCCCCATCAACGCCGCTTCCGCTCGGCAACGAGGACAGGAGAACGGGAGCCACGGTGACGATGGGAACGCCCAATCCGCCGCAGCCAACTGCCGTCGTCGGAGACACCAAGACGAGCGCCGCCCCGAGGCCGGCCACGAGCCGCTGCCGGCGGGCAACGGGATCGTCTGGGTTCAGCGGCACAAAGGCACCGCCGGCTTTCATGATGCCGAGCATGGCGACCACGGCCCAGAGCGACTTCTCGAAGCAGATCGGGACCAGCGAGCCACGGGTGACGCCCAAGCTGCAAAGGTGCCGGCCCAGCTTGGTCGTGGACTGGTCGAGCTCCGCGTAGGTGCAGCGTCCGTTCCACGCGACAACGGCCTCCTTTGCCGGCGACCGGGCAGCTCGCGCCGCGATGAGGTCGTGGATGCATGCGTCGACCACCTCGATCGGCGGCCGGGCATCGTGCCACTGCCGGATCCGCGCCGTGTCCCAGCCGCCACATAGTGTCACGTCCCCCAGCACGGCCTTCTCGTCCGCGGAGGACTGCACCGACAGCAGCTGCTGAACCACGTGGCTGTACTGCGCGGCGATGCCTTCTACCTGGGCCGGCGATAGCGCCGACGAGTTGTACACGAGCTCGAGGGTGGCTTCCTGCTCGGACAGGAAGCACTGTGCCACCAGCGGGTATGTAAAGTACGTCGTGAAGTCCGTCGAGGCGTTGCTGCCCGGCGCCGCCGTGGCAGGGACGAGGAGCGATGTCTGGGCCTCCGAGACGATGGCGCTGTACAGGACGGAGAACATGGACGAGAAGTCGCACGCGTCGCGGGCCTCGGGCCCCAGCCGAGCCATGTTCTGCAAGCCCATGTGCTCGAAGGGGATCATGCCTGCGGCCTGGGCCTGGATCGCGACGAGGAAGTCGGCCACGGGCTGCTGGGCCGGCACCCGAGCCCGCACCGGCACCGTCGAGAGCACGGGGCCCACGATGTCTTCGATGCCGGCCACGTTCGCCTGCCGCCCGGCGACTGCCGCCCCGAACGTGATGTCGTCGGTGTCGTTGTATCGTGCCATGACGACTGCCCACGCCGCCCGCAGGATGGTGGCCTTGGTCACCAGGCGGCCGCCCTTGGTGTCGAAGGGAACGCGATGGGTCGAGACGTGGCTGGTAGGGCCGGGCGCTGCGGCTGCGGGAGTCGACGGAGGGCTCGGAGGGAAGCCCGGCCGCGAGGCTCCCGCCAGCTGTCCACGCCAGTACTCTGCCGCTCGTGCCTGGTCGAGGGCGAGGGCGTACCGTACGAAGCTGGCGAAGGGGGCGGGGGCGGGGGGCGAGTCGGCTTGCCCCTTGTACTCCCGCGACAGCGTTCGCATGATGATGCCGAAGCTCCAGCCATCGAAGACGGCATGGTGCATCGTCAGGCTGAAGAGGTTCTTACCGCCGCGGGTTGCGAGGGAGTAGGCGCAGAGAGGCGTGCCGTATCCCATCGTCGACGGCGCCTCGTCCTCTCCGGACCAGCCGGTTTCGTGCCGGATCACCGCTTGGACGGTCTGGTCGCTGCAAAGCACGACGCGGGTCCTCAGTGCATGGCACTTCTGCATCGTCCTCCCCCAGGCCTGCTTGAACCGGTCGACATGCACGTCCGCGGTCAGCTCGAAGGCAAAGCCGGCCATGTAGGAGCCGGGCTGTTTGCTCGCCAAGGCGAGGAGGCCTTCCTGGAGCGCAGTCGCCGGATAGACATCCTCGACCGTGTCCGCACTGGACAGGGCGCACTGCTCCCGGACGGCTTGCTCTATCGACGCGCGTCTGCTCTCCGGGATCAGGGCCCAGGGCGCAGGTGCAGCAGCATCCTTTGCAGAAAGGTCGAAGCGCGCAGACTCCGTCACTTGGCGGAGTCGAGGGTCGTTGAAGACGGATCCAACGCTGAGCCGGATGCCTTGCTCACGCGCTTTGGTCACCAGGCGGATCGCCGCGAGAGAGTCACCGCCGAGTTGAAGGAAGCTGTCGTGCCGCCCGACGAGCTCGGCGGGGATCCGGAGCACGTCTGCCCACAGCTTCTGCATCGTCACCTCCTGCTCGCTTGCAGGGGCCTCTTTCTCGCCATCGCCTAGCATGTACGGAGCGAGGGCTTCTGCGGAAAGCTTCGACGTCGCAGCGCGTAGCAGACTTCGGTCAGTCTTCTGGGAGGTGATGAACGGCATGTACCTGACGGGGACGAATACGGCCGGCACCATGTATTCCGGCAACCGCACCTCGAGATAGCCCCTGAGCTCGCGTAATCTTCGCGAGAGCGCCGCATCGAGCGGGAGCACCAGGGGCTGGGCACCCTCGGCATCGCCATCCGGGCTCGACGTCGCCGACGAGAAACACAGATAGGCCACGAGCTTGGCGGCAGCATCTCGCCCGTCATTACCATCACCGTCACCGGCGGCAAGCACATCGACCGCGACCTGCCGCACGCCGCCAAGCCCGTCTCGGATGTGGTGTTCGACTTCACCGAGCTCGACGCGGAACCCGCGGACCTTGACCTGAGTATCCTTGCGAGCCACAAACTCCATGGTTCCATCGGGGTTGTAATATGCCAAGTCGCCGGATTTATAGAAACGCGCGTAGTGTGAGTCTACCTGGGCTGCCCAGGCAGGCAGATCTGTGATAAAGCTAGCCCGAGTTCCCTCGGGAAAGGCAAGATACTCTCGCGCAATCGTTGGCCCCTGAATCACAACCTCACCAATGCAGCCGATGGGAGCCAGTTGATAGTAGTCTTCTGGGGCCACGATCCAGCAACGCCCGCCAACTGGGTATCCGATATTAAGTGGCGATTGATCGGGAGACGACCATTCTTGGAACGAGCTGAAGCAGCAGGTCTCGGACGGACCCCAGCCGTTCACCAGCCGGACGCCGCGGCCCACCCATGTCGAAAGCAGGTCCTTGCCGACGGGCTCACCGGCAAGGAGTAGCAGTTCTAGACTAGGCATTGTCTCTGGCACGAGAAGGCGTGCGAACGATGGCGTAAGAAATGCCCAATTAACCCGTGCTCTGCTAATAAAGCCTACTAAATCATTCATTCGTTCATCTTCGGAGGGAACGCACAAGCAACCGCCGGATATCAGAGGAGCAACCATCTCCCCTATGCTAAGGTCAAACACGTACGCTGCGAACTGCAGAAGCCGGACGTGTTCTGCTTCGAGACCCAGCCGCCGGCTGCTTGCGGTCTGGCTGGTACAGAGCGAACCGTGTTCCATGACGATCCCCTTTGGCGTTCCAGTGGTGCCAGACGTAAAGAGCACGTACGCTGCATGATGTGGTCCGACTTGGGCTGCTGGCGGCGGCTCGAAATGCCCATTCAGGGTCCCCAGGTCTAGCTCTGCAGACACGACCATGGTGTGTTCGACCAGTCCTCGGCACTTGTCTGCCTGTTTTGGAGACACCAGCGCGATTCGTGCCGCAGACTGGGAGGCTACCTTTTCATGCCGGTTGCGTGGATGGGATGGATCTAGGGGCACCCACGCACCACCGGCCTTGTTGATTGCTAATACGACGACGTAGTACCAAAAAGATTTTTCGAAGCAGACGAGCACAAGATCGCCGACTACGTCGCCGTGTTCGTAGATGAGCAGGCTAGCGAGGCGGTTAGAATAGGCATCTAGCTCTCGATACGAAAGACTCCCGTCCCACGCAAAGATGGCCGGCGCATCCGGTCGAGTGCGTGCCTGCTCTTCTACTAGGGAATGGAAGGTGGACGAGATAACCTCCGTGCAGACCTTGTTGTTCCAGCCCCGCGCGAGTGCCATGTCGTACGTTCCGCTGACGGAGATGTGGGCGAGCGTGAGGTCTTCCTGGCTATGGGCGTCGGGGGTCATCAGCTGCTGGACGACGTGGCAAAACTGCTCAACCATGGTCTCGATCTGCTCCCGCGACAGGACAGACGAGTCGAACGTCACATGAAGGGCAGTCTCGGTGTCTGTGACGTAGCACTGCCACACCAGTGGATACGTGAAGTATCCAGCCAGGGCCGAGGACGCTGCGTCGTCCTCTTCGTCGTGCGAAGAACGCAGTTGCAAGAGCGAGTTTGAGGTGCCCTTGAGCATCTTGTAGGGTTGTATGACGAGCAACGAGGAGAAGTCGCAGGCGTTCCGGGCGTCTGGTCCGAGTCTGGCGATGTTCTGGATCCCCATCTGCTCGAAGGGCATCATCTCCGCGCCTTGGGTCTGCACGTCCTGCAAGAAGCGAGCCACGGGCTGCTGACCGCCAAGTCTGATCCGGACCGGAACCGTCGCGATCACAGGACCGGCCATGTCCTCGATGCCTGCTACGGGAGCCTGCCGGCCGGCCACTGTGGCGCCAAATGTAATGTCCTGCGTGCTGTCGTTGTACTTTGCGAGCAGGATGGCCCAAGCCGCTCGCAACACTGTGGCCTTTGTTACCGGGAGCTCCCCCGTGGCGTCGAAGGGCACATGACGGGCCAGTGATTGACTCGACACAGGCTTCGGGCCCGACGTCGTCTCAGGTCGTCGCGGAAAGGACGGCCGTGTGGCCCCCTCCAGCTGCGTTTGCCAGTAGGCGGCAGCTCTGGACATGTCAAGATCCGAAGCGTACTTGACAAACCCGGCGTACGAGGCCAAGGCGGGAGCTGTCCCATGTTCGTACGCGTGTAGGAGCGTGCGCATGATGAGTGGCAAGCTCCAGCCGTCGAACACGGCATGATGGATGGCTAGGGTGAACAGTTTCCCCAGGGCACCGTCCACCAGTGCATACCTACACAGCCGGGTGCCGTGTTCCATGCGGACATCCTCCAGTTCGCCGGCGTTCCATTCTGCCGGCTGTCGAAGGACAGCCTGGACAGCACGATCCCCGTGCGTCACTATGCGAGTTCGTAAGATGGTGCAGATTCGGAGAGTTTCCTCCCACGCCGCTTCGAACCGGCCCTCGTTGATGTCGAGTGGTAGTTGATATGTTATGCGAGCAATGTAGGAGCCAGGTTGCTTGACGGCGAGTGACATGAGACCTTCCTGCAGCGCAGTAGCCGGGTACACGTCCTCGATCTCGTCGCTCGGCGAAAGTCCGCATTTCTCGCGGACCGTCGCAGCCGTCAGCTCGCGCAGACCCTCTGGTATCAGCGACCAGGGCGCTACGACGGTCTCGTCGTCGTCTCCGACGTCTTGCAGAACCGCAGAAGCGGCCACCTGGCTCAGGCGGGCGTCTCGAAAAACAGAAGACACGGTGATGCGGATTCCTTGCTCGCGGGCGGCTGACACGAGTCGGATCGCGGCAATCGAGTCTCCGCCCAGGCGAAGAAAGCTGTCGTCGCGTCCGATGGAGTCGGCTTGGACGCCCAATATCTCTGCCCACAGCTTCTGCAGGCGGGCCTCCATGCCCGTGGCCGGGAGTTGGAACTCTGCTCGCGTGGCCAGCGAGTACGGGGCAAGCTGCTGTTCTCTGGCCAGACGCAGTATCCATTCTTGCAACTGCCGCGTGTCGGCCTTGCCGGAAGATGTTAGGGGAAACTTGTGCACGGGCAGGTAGTACGAGGGAATCATGAAGTCCGGCAAGGCTAAACGCAGGTCTTGGTCGACATTGTGCAGGGCCTTCAACGTCTGGGGATCCAGAACCCGGACCGGGTCATCGTCGCCGCCTCGAGCCATGGGAGCCATGGGAGCCATGGAGGGGTATTGGTCGTGTACTGGTGGTCTGTCGGTGGTGTATCGGTGGTGTATCGGTGGTGTATTGGTGTGTTAGTTAGTTGGTTGCTACGGACAAATCTCAAGAACGTGGTATGCGGTTTGTTGATCGGCATCCCCATTGGGTGTGGGTTGGACCCAGCCCTTTCGCCATCCTAGCCAATGCATATTATTCCTATTCCCTAACTACACCGTCCTACTATCCATACTCGTCGAGACGTGCAAGTGCAGCCAGGGAGCGGCAGGCTGATGCCATTGGGCACGTGACTTGTCCGTACTCCGTCCCGGGATGACTGTCCGGGCCATGGGTGCGGCCCACTCGCGTAATATTACTGTCGTCCGGCATCTCGACGTCGAGTCCGGACTCCGGAGCAATGGGTACCTGACGCGACGGGGGACAGTAACGGGTTCAGGTGAGCCGCATGCGATGGCGTGGCAGACACTTCTTCTACCGGTTGTTCGCGGGTGCGGTGGAGAGAGCATCACAGCAGAAGCAAGAGGTGCGCCGTTTGAAGAGCAGACACAACATGCATCTCATCCTCACCGGCGCCACGGGCCTGATCGGCTCGGCCGCTCTCGACATACTGCTGCAGGATCCCGAGGTCACGAAAGTCTCCATCTTGAGCCGCAGCCCCGTGCCCCAGGCCTGGGCCCACGCGAAGGCCGAGGCCATCTACGTCAAGGACTTTGCATCGTACAGCCCAGAGCTGCTGCGACGGCTGGAAGATGCGCACGGCTGCGTGTGGGCGCTGGGCGAGACGCGCCGGCCGGGCATTGATACCGCGTAAGTCGACCAGGACGACTCGCCCGGAGACGGCGTGGTTGACGCGCGGTGGCCGTGAGAAACGCGGCCTCGGCGACTGCTCTTCGTTAACCGCATCGTCACCAGTGCCCTCGAACGCATCAATATCGATTATCCAATCACCGCCGCCAAAGCTTTCACCAAGGGCAAGAAGAGCTTCAACTTTGTCCTCGTGTCGGGTATTTTCACCCCCTTTCCCCGGCCCCTCGTACTCCAACGGGTCTGACTGACTGATGCCAGTGCACGGCGTCGAGCAGTCGCAACATGAAGACATGGTGAACAAAGGGCGCGCAGAGGCGGGCCTGCTGGCGTTCGGCGAGGAAGACGCCGCATTCAAGCTCTACTCGCTCCGTCTCTGCGCCATGGACTACCGCGGCCACAAGGCCATCCATCCGTACATCAAATACCCCCAGCCGTGGTACAAGATAGTCGGCAGCTGGGTGATTCCCGTCATCAAGTACTTCTATCCCGCGCTCAATTGCGACTCGCCGGACTTTGCTACTTTGTTGGTCGACCTGGCCAAGTCAGATGGTTCTCCCATCGACTCGCCAAACACCATCGAGAATGGACGCATCTTGGGTGCCGTCGGCTTCAACGACCTCGTCAAGAAATTCAAAGCCCAGAAGATCCTCCCGAGGAGAACTAAGACGCGGTCCGCAGGGGGGGGGGGGGGGGGGGGGGGGTGAGGAAAGACGTAGTATAGGGACATTGGCGCATGGTTTGAACGGGGTTACCATGATTTTACACATAGAATGTCCGCCTCCTATAGCAGTATTCCGAGAGGCTCCCACCCCCGTTGCCTACGCTGCTCTACGGTGATATCTCAACGACGGCATGTACGGTAACTTGTCGAGTATCATGTTCGATCACCAGCGTCCGGTCCCTCAGCTCCTCTGTAGAGAAGCTCATCCAACATCCAGATTCACCGTCGTCTACGCGTGAACCTGATGTATCTCGCTGGGCAAAAGAAAGGCAACATACGGGATCAAGCAGACGACTCTGTATAGTTCTTATTTCCTTTCTGTTCATATCAGTCCTCATTAACATCATACTCGCCATTGTTGCGTACAAAGCCATCTCAGGGCTGAAGTCGGGTGCCAAACCGAGATGGGATGAATTCACCTTGCCATGTAAGAACCCCGTCCGTCGGAATATCTCGTCACTCGAAGTCTGACTTTACCAAAGCGCCGGCCGAGACTGCCATCTCCCACAAGTTAGTGAAATTCCAGATTAAGTCTAGAAAGCGCTATTGAGCCTACCGAATCGGGCGGGACGCGCCGCCGCTTTTGGTGGTCCCGACAGTGAGGGGCAGTGGGCGGCTCAGAGATATAGAGTACCTCGCCGGTGTCGCCAAGACTGGCTATCCGCGCTGACGAGCAACCCGGCCAGCGGGCCGTCCGCATGACTAACCACTGCGGTCCTTGGCCCCACTAGCCTTGGCCTTCCATCTTGGATATAGAATATAAGAGTCCGTTTCTTAATACCTCTAAAATGGACGCCTATAGGCTCCATGGGCCCCAAGGGCTAGCCTTAAAAGCTAACCGCTCCGCCTTGACTTATCTAGCCCTTTGCATTAACTTCTATACTCGTTTTTCCCTAGGTTCTCTACTACCTCGTGTTTGCTAGCTATCCGGGCCTCTGCCGCGTCTTATTTATCGAAGCCGACTATAGCACCGCTTATTAGTCTCCTACGACTAAATAGCAAGCACTCCGCCTATTATACTAACTTTCTTCGAAGGTTTACCTAATAGTAGAATAAGAGGCGGATCATTAAGAAGCTAAATCCCCTTAACGCTAGGTAATACGCCGCCCTCTATAAGTAGCTAAAGGATATGCGTTTCCTTAAGCTAGATTATGCTAATAATACTAAGATTAATATCGCTTATATTTTAAGGAAGTAAAAGATATATAAAACCCTTAACTAAAAGGAGAGGATTTATATATTAATAAATATTTAGGTACTATAGCGCTACTAAAACTAGGTATTAAATAAAGGTAATTTAAAGACTCGATTAGCTAATAATAATAAACTTCTTTAATTACCTTTATAAGAGATAGAAGATTATATCTAAGGGAATATCCTAGTAATACTAGCGCTAGTATAAGTAATTATATAATAGCGTAATATACTAGTACTTTAATAGGAATAATAATAAGGAGGTTTAAAAGATATATTTAAGTTTATATTCCTATTATTATTAAAATTATTAATAATAATGCCCTTATAGTAATATAATATTATTTTAGTTATAAAATAAAAACTCTAACCCCTTAATATTAATAGAAAGCTAGTCCTTAATATCGATAACCTTTTATAACGGGGTTAGCACTATAGGCATAGGTGCCGGTCGTATAGGTATAATAATAATCTATAAAGAAGGGAAAGAAGGGATAGAGGCTGCGCTGCGCTTCTATGCGCTACCCCCTTATCTACTAGGGGCTGCCTTACGTGAGAGTGCGGGCCTACTTGGGGCTGCCGCACGCGAGAGTGCGGCGTGCCCCGTGCGCGCGCGCGCCCCACACTTGCGCACCAGGTCCGGCTACACCGGATCTCTGGTTCCGGGGCCCGGCCCCTTACACTAATATCGGTATTTACTACGGGTATATTATTAAAGACGGCCGAATTAAGGGACTATACTTGCGGCGCTATAGCCGAATACTAGGGCAATTATTAAGGGAAGAAACACTAGGTTAGGATTAGAAAATAGCATAATTATATAGAGGACGTAAAGAAGGGCGTTGCGTATCTATATGTGACGGTTTGGGTTCCCAAGGGATAAACCGGAGGTTTATGTTGGCAGGTAGGTCAGGGCGTAGCCGTTGAATGGTCTTGTCACGATGGTGATAGATCGGATGTCCCGGACAGTAGATCGTAACCAAGAGTGTTGAAGTAATACAAGTGTGTCTGTATTAGAATAATGTATTGAAAGCTGGCGAGGTATCTATGCTATGGTGAGGAAATTGGGGGGGTCTTATATACTAGATGTTATTCCCTGGATCACAGAGGATCGACTGGATCATCTACATGATCCTGTCGCGGCCGATGAGCCAGGTGTTACGACCCAGGCTGACGGGCCACGGGATGGGCCGGCTATGCAGGCGCTAGTGCAGGCTGCACGGAATAATAGTCGGAACGGTTAACTAATGAACGGTGGATCGGTGCGATCTACGGGATAGATCGTGCGATCTATGAGATAGATTATTAACGATCTATAGATTATTAGTAATCCATGGATTATTAGTAATCCATGGATTATAGCGATCTAAGGGATTATAGCAATCCCTAGAAGTAGCAGCGATCTATCGCTAGTATATAGGACCCCCTAATTTCCTTACTATAGCATAGATACCTCGCTAGCTTTTAATACTTATTATTACTTACTATAATATTCTTAGTTACGATCTATTATCCGGGATATCCGATCTATTACTATCGTAACAAGACTATTTAACGGCTACGCCCTAACCTACCTACTAATATAAACCTCTGGTTTATCCCTTAGGAACCTAAACCGTTATATATTAAAAGCTCTTATTTAGGAGGTTACCGCATTACCTTAAATAATACCATATTATAGTTAATATACCTACTTAACGCGAAGGATTAACTAGCACTAGACCTACTATATCTAAAGAGGACTTAGTATAGGAACTTATTATACTATAACTTAAGGTCTAGGAGCTTAGTAATAAAGAAGGGATAGGTTAGACTAAAGATCTCGGAGAAGTAGTTAAACCTAAGTAGCTAGGACTATATAATAGCTCCTATAGCACCCTTAAGGACTTCCTTATATAACTTAAAGCCTATTATTAGTTTTATCCTAATAAACTCTTAGATCCCGCCGCTAAGGTACTCTACGCAGGCAGCTACCTTAGTAGAATAGCTCTCGTATAGTTTAGACTTATTATATAAGATTACCTCGATAATAAAGATAGCGAGCGAGATACTAAAATAAGGGCTATATTCGCAAACTTTATAGGATTCGAAGTAGCGATTAAATAGGTTTTCGGTAAAACTAATAAAGGAAGAGAAGTAAAGTAGAAACTTCGAGGGCTCCGATAGAAAATATTAATATTAGAGTACGCCGCTAAGTTTAGGTAAGTTACTTTATAACTTAAATAGGATAACGAACCCCTTATAGTACGATTCTACGATAGCCTTAAAGATAAAGTTAAAGATAAACTCTATAGAGAGGATTAACCTAAAGACCTCGTAGACTATATCGCTATAGTAATATAAATCGATAATAGATAATATACGCGATACTAAGAAAAGAAGTAAGGAAGAGGTTACTAGAACTCTCCTTATAATAATAACCCCTACGTAAACTAGCGAAAGAAGTATATAGAGAATACTATATAGGCCTATACCTAGAACCCTAGACGAATAGACCTAGATATAGTATAGAAGGACTAGCCTAAGGAAGGCAAGAAGTACTATAACTA